>JANHGD010005036.1:281328-296876 GCA_027560375.1 Imantodes cenchoa | reverse complement strand
AAATAAATAAATAAATAAATAAATAAATAAATAAATAAATAAATAAATAAATAAATAAATAAATAAATAAATACATAAATAAATAAATAAATAAATAAATAAATAAATAAATAAATAAATAAATAAATAAATAAATAAATAAGATTCTCTGAGAGTTTTTCTCCCAGCAATATCGCTACCCAGTTCCAGAAGGAGAAGGTTTGGCATGGAAAGAATCCACATCACTTGCTCTTCCACTGGGATCTTGGGTTCTTGATGTTACTCAAACAGCAAGAAGGAAATACACCATATAAATTGACACTTCCCGGATATAATGCTATAGTAGCTCTTTTATAAGAAGGCATTCTGATTCTCCCCTGAGAACCGTGTCCATGGAGCATGCAGAAATTTCCTCCACCCTCGAATGTTATTGACTATGTTCTTTGACACAAATCACGAATGCACACAGTGCAGTTGTCCCAAATGTTACTAAACAACCACTTCTGGCAGCTCCAGGAAGCCCAATCAGAGCACCTTAGGTCTTCACCATGGGGCATGAAATGGCTAACGTATGTGCAAAAGTGAGCTACTCATTGATTTTTCTGGCTGGCTCTCACAGTACATGGGTATTTTTCCTTCCTGTGAGAGGAATCCGAGGGATACTTTATGTGCATTAAATTTTGGGGGTGGGGGCGTTGTTGAGGGAAAGTTCCATCCTCCATCTCACCCCCTTCTTTTTCATATTCCTACTCATTTTGTGAAACTAAGCCCTTTCTGCCTACAATTCCTCAACTCTGTTCTCCCACTTAATTGATTCCTGGTGTTTCTTAGCTTCCATTGATAAACTCTACTTTTGGGATTGTTCAGGTAGCCAAAGTAATTCATGTGTGTGCACTTAGGTGCCTATATGTCAGTGATGGTGAACCTTTTTTTCCTCGGGTGCCAAAAGTACTTGCATGTGCGCTATCGCACATGCATGAGTGCCCAAACTCATAATTCAATGCCTGGGGAGGGCAAAAACAGCCTCCCCCGCCCCCCAGAGGCCCTCTGGAGGCCAGAAATGGCCTGTTTCCCAACTTCTAGTGGGCCCAGTAGGCCCGTTTTTTGACTTCCATGGAGCCTGGGGAGCGCAAAAACACCGTCCCCCCCGGAGGTCCTCTGGAAGCCAAAAACACCCTCCTAGAGCCTCTGTGCAAACCAAAAATCAGCTGGCTGGAGTGCACATGCGCCCTGGAGCTGAACTAGGGCAACAGCTCGTATGCCAGCAGATATGGCTCCGCGTGCCATAGGTTCGCCATCACTGCTATATGTGAATGACAATAGGTAGAACATTGGAGAGAACTATCTTGTCCCAAATGACTGCCATTAAACAGGGAGCTCAATAGTGATGTTTGTGTGCAAGCCAATACAGTACACAACCAAGGCTTCCCCAAGAGATACTGGGGTTGGTGATAGATTTCTCGCCTGTTCTCCAGTGACCTTGCTTCAGAAAGGAAATTGATCACAGAGTAAATTGAAGGAGAAAATAAAAGCGGTGCCAGGACTTATCAACTCATTATATGTGAAAGGTTTTTGGAACAACAAAATACCATGGACCTAATTTGGCAGGCACCAAGCTGGTAAGCAGCTGTTCCGCATACATTCTTGACTCATTTGGTGCCAGCCTATTTCAAATTTCTGCCAAAATAAGTGAATGTGAACTGAATGCCAGTCAAGTTAGGTGAAAGCACAAGATAGTTGCTGGGATTGACATTGCTATTCTGGAAAAGTTATTCTTAACAGTAGCTAAAATCCAACTTCTAAATGAAGAGCACATTGCTTTTTTCAACAGTTGTATTGTTCTGTGCTTTGCTAGAACTTTTGGTTTCTCCTCATTCACTTCTCATTCCCTAATATCTTCTTGACCATGAGGTCCTAGCAAAAAATATCCTATGGTAGCTTTTAACAGTAACAATAGCAGTGTAACAGAGTTGGAAGGGACCTTGGAGGTCTTCTAATATAACCCCCTGCTCAGGCAGGAGACTCTATACCCGTGATGGCGAACCTATGGCATATGTGCCACAAGTGGCATGTGGAGCCATATCAGTGGGCACACAAGCTCAGGTCTGCTGCGCATGCGCGCACTGGCCAGCTGATTTTTGGGCCTTTTGGGCCCACTGGGAGTTGGGAAACAGCCTGTTTTCAGCCTCCGGAGGGCGTGGGGAAGACCGTTTTCGCCCTCCCCCGGCTCCTAGAAAGGCTCTGAAGCCTGGGGAGAGCGAAAAATGGGTGTGCCATCAGGTGCTAGGAGCATGCGCACATACATAGGGGCACATGGAATTATGGGTGAGGGTATGCACGTGTGCAACCCTCCGCACCTCCCCTTTTGGCACACGAACCAAAAAAGGTTCGCCATCACTGGCTTAGGGCATCAAGAGAAGTAGGGTAGCACAGAGGTCCCCCCCACATCTATCATGCCCTTTAATCTTTCACTGCCATACTCAGTTCTAGTTTTCAACACTTATTAAGTCTTAATGTCGTTTCAGTTAAGCAATGGTAAGGCTAAGGGGCACCATTCTGATCTGTGTTTAGCATATGAGTTGGCTGTAATCCAGTCCTGACACTGCCTTTAACCACTTGGAAAAAATGTGGGATATAAATAAATAAACAAGTTGGATGCACTTTATAATGCTTCACAGATTCTGCTCTTGGGGAAAAAAACCTTTTATCTTATGCTTAATATTTGTTCAGGCATTTTCAGTTGCTCCCTAATGATGAGATTGAGAAGACAAACCCGTTCTGATATACTCTTTTTTAATCTATTTGACTGGATTGAATTTTTCTGGTGCTGGAGAAGGGAACAATAGCTTTTGTTAACACCTTTTGTCTAGCTCTGGACTTGTTAAGGAAAAACACAGAAAGGCTTAGGAGAAAGAAAAGGTGTTGCATTTTAAAACAACACCTAACTCTTTTAGAGTGCATTCCTTGCCTTGTACAGCTGGATGAGTGTATGTGTGCACATATGTGTGTTAGAGGGGAAGAAGAGTAGGAAGGGTTATACTGATTTTATTGTAGAGAAGAAATACCTCTACTAACACCTTGTCCAGAATATTTACTTGGAATCCGATATGATTTAGCAGCATTGTTTTATGGTTCACAAGAATCTGATGGACAGCTCCAAGTTGAAAAAGTACAAAATTGGATTCTGAATATCAAGATTAAGGGTAGACAAAATGAAGACCTCAATTGTCTTGGAACTATGCCAGAGGTGGGTTCCTCCTGGTTCAGACAGGATTGCCTGAAACGGTAGTGACCCACTGGTGACGTCACGATGATGTCACGGAATTGGTTCGGTCAGTGCCGGTCCATGAGTGCCGCAATCTTTTTTTTAAATTTACATTTTATTTTATTTTTCTTCTGAGCATGCGCAGAAGCTGAGTTTTCGGCACTGTGCATGCGGTCGCCATCTTGTTTTCAGCTTTTTGGATTAAAAAAAAAAATCGTCACTGTATATGCGCACATGTGCAAAGTGCACGCACCCGTAAGACACAGCCACATGGTGCAGGGAGAAGCGAAATGGCAGCAAAGTAAGTTAGAACCCACCCCTGTATGATTCCCATGATTCACCTCCACTAGCCAAATTCACTGCGGTCCTAGATGAATTTCAGCATGAAGATCAGATTGGAATGACCGGTGATTTGGAATAATTGTTCACATCACTCAGTACATCAGGTTTTCTAAGAGTTGGGATAAGCTGACCCTATCAGATTCTTAGCTTTTAAGGCTGAAATTTGAAAGTTGCAAAATCTATCCAAAGTAATGTGCCATAACTATGACAGATCACTGGTTTGAACTTCTTAGTCTGCTTGTAATGTCAGAACTAGGTATTACTTAGGAGAAATTGGGCATGTATTTTCTCTTAGGATAAATGAAATAATAGAAGTGATTAAGATAGAATTCAGATTGGGAAATTGATCTTTCTTTGGTATTTATTTATTTACTTATTTATTTCCCATCTTTGTTATTTTTAGAAATAACTCAAGACTGCAAACATATCTAAAACTCATATAGCTCTCACGTTGAACCCACATCTCTGACCTACATCATTTAAAAAGAGACAGAAAAAAATAATGGAAATATCCAGTTATATATATCCAGTTAATCAACAAACATGTTGATTAGTGAATTCTAATAGCATGATGTGAAATATCCCGTTATGGGATTAGAATTCACTAATCAACAAAATTTAATCAGCATATGTGATGCTTTTGGCAACAAATCATGCCATCAGACTTTCAGACATTTATATATTTTTCACTTTCTTTTATTCCTCACTTCTTCCTCTGTCTTCAGTGTCTGCTCGCCTTGTTCTTTCATCATTGGCATTATCACATGGTAATGATAAGGTCAAAGAAATGTAAAAAAATGTATTGCCAGGAATAACATTATACATGGTTTTTTTCTTTAAAAATATGTGTGATGAGTCTTATTATTCATGTCTATATTGAAAGGTTGGCTTTATAAATATAAATGAAATATAAGACACAAGTACTAATTCGTATTTGAGAATTGGAAAAGAACTATGGATAGCCTATGGATAACAGATTAAATGGAAGTTATACTATGGAGGCCATTGTGTTTGTGTAAACCTTTTATTACTGCTTTTAGTAAGTGATAATGTAATAAATGAGTGACACTAGATACAAGAGGAGAGGAGAAAAAGTTTAAAATATTAAAGTGGGAGAGGTCTGGGAGTTCGATCTAAGTGGTTAAGGCTGGATAGGAGGCTGGAAAGCAGAAGATCGTAAGTTCAGGTCCTACCTCAGCCATAAAAGCCAGCTGAGTGATCTTGGGCTAGTCACTGTCAGCCCAACTCACCTCATAGGCTTGTCATTGGGAGAAATAAGAGGAGGAAGGTGTGCTGGATATGTTCACTATCTTGAGTTATTTGTAGAAATAACGGTGGAACACCAATAAAATAAAATAAAATAGGTATTGATAATTTCCATCAAACTTTCCCTCTTGTTCTTTATATCCTATTTTACCTTTGTTGCTCTGTATTGGTTTTAACTATAATTGTTTTCTTGTTATTTTGAATGGACTGTAATATGCTAATATGATTCACAAAAAGAAATATTGCCCAACCTGTTGTTCTCCATATAGGATCTCATTCTTCAGTTGTTCGATCACTGTCTCTCAGCAATTGTTTCTTTGAATTCCTCCTGTGTGTGTTAACGATGATAATACTGTATGCAGCCATCTTATCCCCCATCCGCTTTTTTTTAATTGCCTTTGATTTTTCTAAGCATCTAAGTTATTGATTTCTCCAGTAACTCTGGCTTTTGCATTATGTGTCTGAAATATTTAAGCTTTACTTTCATAATGTTCAGTGTTTCTAGTGAACAGCCTGGTTTTACTTCTGGTACTGAATAATTTGTTTTTCCTGGAGTCCTAGATAATCATAACAATTTTCTCCACCACTTTTCAAAGGAATAGAATTGTCTCATTCAGCCTTTCTGATTGTCAGCTTTCACAGGCATGGACAGTATTTACCACTTAGTAAGTTTATGGCTCTCCACTTTGCTATTTTGTCTAGATCTGTTTCATCGCCTTTTCCCCAGTTAGCAGAACTCTCTCTGTTTCATGGCTACAGACAAGAGGTGAAATCCAGCAGGTTCTGACAGGTTCTGGAGAACTGGTAGCGGACATTTTGAGTAGTTTGGAGAAGAGGCAAATACTATCCCTGGCTGACCCCAGAGTGGGGTGGAAATGAAGATTTTGCAGTATCCTTCCCTTGCCACGCCCACCAAGCCACGCCCACCAAGCCACACCCACAGAACCAGTAGTAAAAAAAAATTGGATTTCACCACTGCTACAGACACAGGCACTATCTGGGTACATTTTTTGAGCCTTTTTTGAGATAAAGTCTGTTGACTACCAAAACTTCTTCTCCACTATTTGCATTGGGTTGATATTGTCTATTGACATAACCTTAGTTCTTTTTAAAAACATTGAGCAGCAGAAAACTTTTGCACTTTTTCACCTTAGCAAGAAACTTCTTACATTCTACATTTGGCTACATTCGATGTATAAGACGCACCCAAGTTTTCACCCTCTTTTTGGGGGTAAAAAGGTGCGTCTTATACTCCAAAAAATACGGTAAGTCTTCCTCATTTCTTCCAAAATGATATCATCAGTATATCTGAGGCTGTTGATATTTCTTTCAACAATTTTAATTCCACTTTCTATTTTTTCCTAGTTTGGCATTTTTCTCTAATATTTTGCTTTTAATTAAATAAGATGATAATATAATATTCCCTATTCTGAACCTTTAGTTACTCCATATTCTGTTTAAACTCTTGGCTCTTGTCATCATACATATTTTACCATATTTACAGTGAGTAGCACATTACCCCTATTTTTCTAATTTCTTATGGTCTAGACATTAAAAGCAATTGTATAATTAATGCAGTAAAATAGACCTTTTAAAAAATCTCTTTTCCATTTTTGTTGGATGTTAGCAATGCGATCTTGAGGGTCCCTATTTCTTTGATGCCTCTGGTGTATGTAATGTTGAAATCTGGATTCAAAAATCTTGAGCATTATCCTACCAGTATGTGAAATAAGTACAATTATTTGGTATTTTGGATATTCTGTAGCACTGCCTTGTTTTATCCTGGAATATAAAAGTCTCTCGACCTGTGCTTTGTTTCCATATCTACTAAGAAACTCCATGTAGCATTGTTGCTGCCTCATCTTGTAAGATTTTAAAAAGTTCTGCATGCCACGTTCTGCAGCTTTATTAGTAGTAATACTTTTGAGGACTCATTTCTCTTCACTTTCCAAAATGTCTGATTCTAGGTTAGTAACTAAGTCATCATAAACATATGATGGGCTGGGACTTTATTTTCATAGTTCTTCCACATTTTCATGCCATATTCTATTCTCCTTTATATTTTCTTACTCCCGTAGATTTGTCTTCGCTTTAATCATGTTTTCTTCTGTGTAAAAAAAATATTTTTTTAATTTTTGTTAATTTTCTTAATGCTTGCTATTTTCTTTTCTATTTGATTGTTATCCTTAATTTCCTTTCGCTGCCTATTTAAATATAATTCTCCATATCTTCTTGGTCTTTTCTGAAACTCAGTATTTGCTTGGGTAATTTTTTTCTCCTGTCTGTTGCTTTTTGCTTTCTGCTTTTCTTCAGCTATTTTCAATATGACAGCAGGCAACCATTTCACTTCGTTTTGTTTCTTGTTAGTCTGATGATTTTGTTTTCTTCAAGCTGTAATTTTGCAAAGAGTTTGTTGTCTGCGCAGCAATCAGTACAAGTTCTATTTGTATGACCAATTAGGGCTTATAAGTGTCATTGCTTGCAGACTATAAAGTATCTGATGTGCTAACACTGATAGCCTTTTAACAGCAGAGGCTACTTTCATCTTCTTATCTTTTTATATTATCCATAATGGAAGATATTCCTCATATTCCCATTCCAGTACATTTCAATTTGTTGATTCCTAGAACAAGAGCATTAGGTCTTGACATTTCAGCTCCAACAACATTACATTCTCCTTGGAGCAAGATTCTAACATAACCATGAACCAATGGTGTCACATTTCTAAGCATATCAATATCTAGTTATCCTGTTGCTTAGTTTACTTTATTGTCATTGCACTTCGTACAACAAAATTAAATGCCATCTTCAGTGTACATTATAACTATAAACTATTGGCTTTAATCTAGCCACAGGGAAAGGACCAGTGTTATTCAGACCCTCTGCTCTCCTCCAGTAGTTCAATCAGTACCCTTTCTACTCGGGGAATCATCTTCCATTATTACTGTTTTTGAATATACCTTTGTTTCTTGACAAAAAATATTGGCGTGGTTGCCATTTCCTTTTTCACACTTCGTCTGATTCCATATAGTAGGCCACCTTTCTGGGAATTGTTCCATAATGGAAACTAGTGCAGTATTACTCAGTGGTGGTTCCTTATTAGCATTTGCTGACCTATTGTCACATACAGTTAGAAAAGGTAATTTTTTCACAATGTACAGAAATAGTTATGTATTATATTTAGGGATTCTTTGCAATCAAATGGGGCAAGTGAATGCCTGGTGTGAAACATCAAAACCTCTTGCATGTGGCAGATTTTTCACAGCCTCATACATGCGTGTCTGATTCTCATTAGCATAGTATTATTTACAGCTTGCACTCTTCCAAGTTCCAGTCCTAGAATATATTTTTGTTTTTTATTTAATTCAACATTGCTGGGTGCAGGAACAATTTGGGGATGTGACAGTTTTAACTAGTGAGGCATGATTAGTATGATTTTATTCTGAAAGAACACATCCTCTTGTGTCCTGTGTAATTTATTTTACTTTTTAAAGACACACCTGTAACCTTCTCATTTACTTAATTGATGTTTTGCTCTATGTGTAGTTGATTTCTCCACCTGTATTTAAAATACTTAAAGTAATGTTAAACAGCAAATGGCTCTATTATTATATCTGATTGAAATAAGCCGGAAATGAAACTTGAGGTCCCATTAGAAAGAACCAGGCTTTTCTGCAGAATGAATAGGTGGGAATGATTCTAGCAGCACAGAAAGGATAACTTTAACCAAAATAACCAAAATGGCTATTGTTACTTTATTTTCTTGTGCAGTATCAAGAATATCACTCTAGATTTTTCAACATCACCCTTACAGCCATATCAGCAAGGCTTTGGGCTAAGAATAATACTACATTAAAAAAATAATAATATGAGATTTGGATAGAACTCACAGAAGTCATGGGGTACATTGCTATTGCATACTGGAACTCCATTACAACTGGCCAGTTGTCCTTTGGAGAGAATCCGGTCAGACAGAGTTGATTAGAGTTAACATGGTATTCTGAATAATTTTGATTCTTGTTATTGACTGTATTCATACAGCATGCTTAATATGTTTATTGAGTTAACCAATTTTTCCGAGTTTGCATAATATATTGAACCACAGACTATCAAATGAACTTGGTTCATACAAAATATTAAGCTATTTTAAAAACCCTACAAAATACTACAATACACTAAGCTTGTTTAATGCTAAACAAGCTTAGTATATTGTCAGAAGTAAACAGTGAGATTCACTCATGAAAAATTCAATTAGCTATTTTATTGTTCATGCCTATAACACGGGAGTCTTTTCAGATTGCTGATTTGTATCTGAGCCAAACTAGATAAGGTTCAATAGCATTCAAGAGGGGTCAGACTTGTGACTATGTAGAGATTCCAGACTAATTCCCTGCTTGATTCCTCCCCCTGGATCTGCTAGTCTCTTTCTGACATGTGTTATATAAATGAAAATTCTATCTCTGTAACTTAACAAGTTAAGTTTTTTGGGTGAAAACTGCCTTTGTCTTTCATCATACATAGACAGAATGGGTGAATATTTTTTCCAGTCATTGAGATGCTGCTGATTTTCAGAGTCCAGTGATCTGTAAAAGAAATTGCTATTTTTATCCAGGATGTTTTTTGCTACTTAAAATTTACCTCCCATGCAGGCCAGTATTATTAAGAACAGTGTCTCTTATCACCATTATGTCTTTGTTAACTTTAGGGCAAATTGATTACAAGCCTGAGTCAGTAAGATAACATGTTTCAATAGCAGAGAGGAAATAATGTGAAATGTACACATCAATCCCTATTTTTTAAGCAATAGCTTGATGAAGAAACCATAGTAACTTGGTTCACATATAATGCAAATTCCCAAATGTAAGCCATAATAACTAGGTTCCCAAATCACATTATGCCACAAGGAAACAAGGAACAAAGATACCATTTAAGCCTGGTTTTAGTAGAAGATTAGTTTTGGCAGACAATAATTAATATCTGGAGGATGGATGGAGACTTGGAAGTGGAAGGACTACTACAGAGTCAAGTAGATTCACTGCTAATGATTTTTCACCAGCTGTTGTTTCCATTCTTACCTCTCATTGTCCCTCATTCTTCTGAACGCAGAGGCAGTACCTTTCCTATGGCCATGGCACAAATGATGGACATATACTATGGGAAAGAGTATGAGCAAAAAAGGAAAAATGTTAATCATTTGGATTAAATCAAAATATCCATATTCCTACAGATTTATGCAGAGGGACTGCATAAATATGTAGGAATGTGGTTTCATAGATGCCAGTTTGTCAGCAACACTTCCCTTGGTGTCCCCAGTTTATTGCTCTACTTGATTTTAATTTTTTAAAAAATATTTTAATTTTCAAAAATGAAAGGACATTTACTGTACTGCAGTGCAAAATGCTGGCATTCAGAATGTCACTGGGTAGCCTACAGATCCCAGAAGTGTAATTAGGAACATCTCAGTGATTCATTTGCAAAGTGTCCAAAATTTGAAGTTGTAAAGAGCTAGAAAATATGGTGGGGTGTAGTCTCATCAATTTACCTTTAGGTTACTTAAGATTTTGACTGATTACATATTTCAGGACAATCTATCCTATAGTGGTTGGGAGCAGTAACATATACTACATACCCTTAAATGATATCTAGTCTGCATATACAGTTGTGGTAATACTGATACCCATTTGATCATTCGCTCCTGGCTAAAGTAATGGAAGTAATGGCACAATCAAAGCCCCACTCTTTTAATGTTTCAGGAAACATGATTTAAAAAAGGGAGGGTCTTGATAACACTGTCATAGCCAATATCTTGACTTTTTTTACTTCCCCCTCTCCTGCTTCCCCATTCCCAGCAAATGCCTCTGGTTGGGAGAGCAATTTCCTTTCATTTGTTCCACGCAACACTCAGGGTGACTCTCTAGATATGATCATAGTTGCTAGCACCTCATGGAACCAGGAAAATCTTGGCCAATGCAACCAATACTCAAAGCTGCTCATTTTAAAGTGCACACACAAAAAACAGCAAGCAAAACATTCCCTACAGGCTGGACTCTCTCTCCACTATCATGCTAAAAATCAGGAATACCATTGCATTTCCTTGGCAGGGTCACTGCACTGATAGCCAAGTGCTTTTCAGAGAGATGCACTCTAATTACTATATTGAAATGAGCAAGCAGTGTGTGTGTCTATGCGTCAAGCCATCACAATGGTTCCACTATATTAGGAATTTATTGATCTCCTTCTAACAAAGATTGTGTCAGGGTTCCAAGTAACAACCCCAAAGCAATCAAAACGCTGAGGTCTAGAGTTTCCTCAAAGCACAAAGCCCAGAGCCCAATGATTGTACTTCTGTAATTGAATATGTAAATTCCTGTGGCACTGGGGCATTTGAGTGACAGTGCTTTTGCTTCACACTGGTACCCAAGACAATAGCCCGATCTCCAAGATGGCCTCTAGATACCACAAGCAATATAAATGGCAATTTGCTGAGGAAATCATTTTCTTGAAGCTGACTGGCTTATACCCCAGAAACACATCATGAGCGTGAGCTGCTGCTGCTCCTCCTCTGTCTGATGAGTGCAGTTTGCCAACACCTGCTGAGGTGCATAAATGTTGAAACAGCATTAGCAGCTGTGACAAACTCTTTCCAGCAGTTGTCTTTACAGAACTCTGATGACGTTCTCTCAAAGGTCCTTGTCAATTCTCATTCTCTAGAGGTTCTGAACTTGTTGGCAGGGCTTAAATTTCTCTTCACAACATGTCAGTAAAGAGAGAATCACTATTATTATGATTGTATCTGGCTGAGGATAAAATTACTTTGGCAGTTTTTCCTGCCTTACAATTTTATCCAGGGGTTTTGCTGTGTTTTTTTTAAAATGTCATTAAATGAGTGGCTTTCTTCCTTTCTGTTGCTAACTAATTGCCTTTGACTTGGTATTATCATTCACAGCAAATATAGCCCAATTTTTCAAAGAGTTAGGAGATACCAATCCTAGTATTGGTGTGAAGCAACTTTTAACAGGTATGGCTTCCTATCACTGCTATGCAGGGTTGAGAGAAGTTGCACACCTGCTACTAGTTTGCATCTGAATTTTTAAAGGGTAGAAAAGCAAATGCTGCATTATTATCCAATCTATGGGTGGGTTAGTTGATTTTGAAATCAGAAACTATCAGTAGTGCAGTTTTTCTTGTGTAAATCTCTGTTCATTTCAGGATACAAAATCATTTTGCACACTTCCTTCAGGAATTCAAATAATTGGCAGTATAGAGCAACCTTTTCCAAACTTGTTCCTTTTCTAGTCATGAACTGTTATGTAATAGTTTTCCCTAGCTTGGTGCCTCCAGTTTCTATAGCTAACCTTCAACCTATCTGTAGCCAAAGCATTTTGAAAACATCAGGTGGGGAGCTTCTGCTGGGGAGTGGGTTTTTGAAACTTGCATATTTTTTCATTGTTGATGTTTCCTTCTTTTCACAGGGAACTCAATGGAAACAATATCACTCGGATCAGTAAACATGACTTTACCGGGCTGAAGCAGCTGAGAGTTCTGTGAGTGCTTTTTCATAATAAAACGTAATCACCTTGCTCCCTTCTCTGTCTCAATATCACTCAAATTTTATGCCAGGTGCTCCCTTTAGTTGACAGTGACCCTAGTCCCATAAGAGGATGGGTCCCTTCTGAAGGAAGATGCATGCTCCAATAGTGGGTTGTTGCCGGTTTGAACCAGTTCACCCAAACTGGTGGCGGAAATTTGTCCCTGCTTGCCGAACCGGTAGTGATGGCCAACTGGCCATGCCCCCGAACCGATCCTCTGGTTGCCACTCCTTGAAAGTGGCTGGCAAAGAACCCTCTGTGCATGCGCAAAGGCTTTTGCATATGCACAGAGGGTCATTTCCCTGATGTGATGTGACTTCCGACGCAATGCGAACCGATAGGGAAGGTAAGTGAAACCCACCCCTGGCATGCTCCTATACAAAGTCAAGAAATATGACTTCCATTTACTAGGGTAATAAGGGTGCCCTTCGTCCTCCTGTTTTTCCTGTTTTTCCCTTTAGATATGCAAGTTCTGATTCTTGTGTCATTCTTATAGGCAGCTGATGGAAAACCAGATCAACGTGGTGGAACGAGGAGCGTTTGACGACATGAAAGAACTAGAGCGACTGTGAGTGTCTCAGGGATCTGGATGTGCTATGAAAACTGAGGGTGGGAAAAATGCCAGAGAACGAAAAGGAGATGCAATTTCCTAATAGATACCTCCACTTTTTCTTCTCGACTAAACCATGCATTCATAAGCATGAGTTAGGGTTCCCATTGGACTTCCTTTTCCTTGATAGATTAGAAGTGGAATTAAGCAGGGATAGGAAGAGCACACCTTACGGTCAAAGGCAATCGATTCCATTACCTAGATCAAGAATAATTTCTCTCTGCCCCCACCCTGCTGCTCATATGAGCAGATGGTGCAAAATCTCTGTGATTTTACACTCATCTTGAACAGCTTGGCTGGCATTTATACCCAGATGCTTCTCAATCTGTTTGCCATTCTTTTCAGGTCCAAAATAATTTTCAGCAAGAAGCATCGAGTCAGGGACAGTGCAGAGACCTGCCTCAGCAACATCTGCATGTTTTCTTTATAGCAACTGTACAAAGAGCACTTAAACACTTGCTGCTTCTCTCCTTAAACAGTTACCCAACTCTGCCATGCTCAGAAAGATAGAACAGTCCCAGTTCAATATTGACTGATGTCCAATATCCTTAGAACCTGTCACCATTTAAGTTGGCATTTCTTGTAATAGAGATACGCCATCTATAAAATGCCATGCACAATGAAAACTTCCTGTTTACTCCTGGGTGGATTTTCTGTGTCACATTAGCCTTTTCCCTTTTTTCTGTACTTTTCCACCACTATTCCCATCCTCTAGAACAGGGGTGTCAAACTTTCATTGTCACATTGTTGTCACCTGACGTATCACGATTTCCCCCCTTTGCTAAACCAGGGGTGGGCGTGGCCAGCGCATGATGCATCCGGCCCGCGGACTGTAAGTTTGACACCCCTGCTCTAGAAAAAAAAATCTGCCCCCATGGTGCTATTCTATGACTCAGTACCTTACTTGCTCTTGCATCATTAATATTCTCTGCTCTTCAGTGGTGGGTCTTATCCAGGACGACAGTGAAAATGCTTATAGGGAAGAGGTAAAGACTCTGGTGGACTGGTGCAAGAAAAGTAACCTGGTTATAAATGTTCATAAAACAAAGGAGATCATTGTAGATTTTAGAAACAGAGTGGTCACATTCCACTAAGTATAAGGGGCGTGCAGAAGCGCACCATTGTGCCTACTGTCCCTGTCCTACTGTTCTATTGCCTAATTTACCTGTACCTACTTTGTTTATTTTTATACCAATACCTGCTATCTTGTACATGTTTTGACAAATAAATAAATAAATAAAAATAAATAAGTATCAAGGATGCAGGTATAGAGGTGGTCAACAGTATTAAGTATCTGGGGGTGCAGATAACTAACAATCTGAACTGCTCTCTCCACACATCATCCTTAGTGAAGTGTGCAAACCAGTGTCTGCATTTCCTGCGTCAGATGAGGAGAGCACGTCTTTCTCCTTCTGTCCTGGCCAATTTTTATAGAGGCACAATTGAGAGCGTTTTAGCAAACTGCATCACTGTTTGGTTTGGTGGCTGCAGTGCCTCAGATAGAAAGTCCATTCAGAGAGTGGTAAGGACAACCGAGAAGATTATAGGAAGCTCGCTTCCTGTCATTCAGGATACTGCTTATAAGCACTATGCACTTAGAGCTCAAAGCATTGTTAGAGATCCCACACACCCATTTTACAGACTGTTTCTGTTGCTTCTCTCTGGGAGGAGGTTTTGAAGTATTTCTAGCAGGACATCCAAATTGTGTAACAGCTTTGTTCCCTATGCCATCCGTCTGGTCTTAAGAATGCTTATGATGATTTCTTTCTCCACCCTCCATTTCTCTAGACGGCTAAATAGGAACCAGCTACACACTTTGCCAGAGCTCCTCTTCCAGAATAACCAAGCATTGTCACGACTGTAAGTAATGTACTGCATTTTGTTCATTGCTTGTTATGTAATATTTTGCAACTTGTTCTCCTGAAAAATGATGGTGAATTGGTACTGCTATTCATCCAGGCATTTAAAAGCATTTAAAGTGCTGGGCGTAGGCGTCAGTACCATGATTCAGATGAATTATGCAAAGAGGTATACCAGGAGTGTCAAACTGGCGGCCTGTGGGTCGGATGCATGACACACAGGCCACGCCCACCCCAACTCCGTGAAGAGGAAAACATCATGTGACGGCAACATGACGCTGCGAGTTTGACACCCGTGTACTAATGCAGCGTGAATCCTTGGATGTGTTTGTGTTTTGTAGTTGTTGAATAAGAAATAGATAACGTTTTATTTTTTATTTTTATTTATTTATTTATTTATTTATTTATTTATTTAGTCAAAACATGTACAAGGTAGCAGGTATTCGTATGAACATAAACAAAAGCAAAGTAGGTACAGGTAAATTTGGACAATAGGACAGTAAAACAGGGACAGTAGGCACAATGGTGCGCTTATGCACGCCCCTTACAGGCCTCTTAGGAATTTATTTATTTATTTATTTATTTATTTATTTATTTATTTATTTATTTATTTATTTAAATGGATTTATATGCCGCCC
>JANHGD010005036.1:201867-212627 GCA_027560375.1 Imantodes cenchoa | reverse complement strand
TTAAGCAAGAGATATGAATTAACAGAGAAATTGAATATTACGGTGGAATTAATGGCAATTAATGATGAAACGAACGATTAAGATAACTTCAGATGAAGAGATTTGTGAGAGGTGGCAGGGAAAATTAATGACTGTAAGATGATCATGTTATATTGATGATATATATATGTGATGAAATGATATGTATGTTTTCTGATGTGGAAAAAAAAACAAATAAAAACTTTTTCAAAAAAAATGAAGTTAATTATGCAAGTAACCACAATCAGTTTCTAATCTGCTAAAAGTTGAAGTGATATCTTGGAATAGCATTAATTATTAATACATTCCTAATTCAGTTTTTAAACTACCATTTAATGAGAACAAGTCAGATCGATGTTTTCTATTTTCTTCTTTTGTGAATAATTTTTATTTAAAAAGATTTCACAAAGATTTTAAAAACTACAGAAACATAGAAATAAAAAAAGAAAAGAAAAAGAAAGAGATTATGCAAGTGTAAAAGAAAAAGTGAAGAATAACAAAAAAGAAACAAGAAAAATAAAGACATTTGAAGAAGCCATTTCCAATCTCTTCTGCAACAGATAAAGACATAGCACTTACCATTTCACCCTTCTATATTGTATATCACAGTTCCCTTTTTCCTATAAACAAGTTTTCAGGCAATAAATTCCAAGCTGAGCAGTTCATTTATTCATTTTCAGCCAAAAGTCTATGGAGAGTTTCCAGGGTTGTTTTTTTTTTAACCTTCTTTTTTAGTTAAAGTTTCTTTCTTAATCAAACAAGTTAATTTAGCCATTTCTGAAAATACAGCCACCTCTCTCTGGTGTCACATACCAGTGGTACATCACTTAGGAAAACATTATTTTAAATTGTAAGACAATATGAATTTCCGGCCTTTTAACTACATTTTCTCCAATTTGAATATTATAATCAAAATTCTTGGCCTATTTTACCATACAGTCTTTAACTCACTGTTCCTCCATTTAAAATCTCAACAAATATATATATATTTACAATCACATGTTCATTATTTGGATATAATTCATGTTTGAATTCTGTTTTATCACATTATATTCCTGGAACATTTTACCTATATTAAACCTTTTCTCTTAATTGTGCATATTAGAACCATTGAAAACTAAATACCTGTGCAGTCAATTTTTGTCTCAATTTTACCTTGTCCCCATTTTTCCGTATTAGCAAGTCTTTGTATGTTACCCATTTCTCTTTGCCCACTGTTTCTTTTTTTAAAATTAAAAACACTTCTTGAGCTGAAAGATATTTCCAGTCATAGCCTGGGTTTGTATCTATTCCATAATTATTTATGAAATTCTGAATATAATGATTGTTAAAATCTACATGTACTTTAATTTGATCATCTCACAAGTAACTATGTCACCCAAATTTCAGACCATGAACTTCTAAATCTAAAATTCTCTTATTTCTTAGCAACAGCCATTCCTTCACCCAAACCAAACAGCAGGCAGCAAAATACAATTTAAAATCAGGTAATCCCAATCCTCCTCTTTTCTTTTTATCTTGGAGAATCTTATATTTAAGACTTTTTCTCCCCTGCCATATAAATCTATATTTGTCTTTTTTTTTGCCACAGTTTGAATGATACATTAAATAAGAACAATGTTCTATGGTAAAAATATTCATTTTTACCACAGAAATTATTCCCAACCATTACATTGTAATTTTTCTCATCTTAATTTAATTCCATACTTAAATATGGTTATTTTCAAATAATATAAAAAGATACTCCAAAATTAAAACCAAATCATTAAAACCAAAGTCACTAGCAAATGGTCTTAGTTTATAAAATTCTTTTTTTAAAAACTTTCACTACAGCAATTTTCTCTACTTATCTTACGTTACAATTCAAAACTTCAAGAGCCAGAAGGAATAATAATGGAGAAATAAGCTGATGACCTTATCCTGCTTGCATGTAACCACAGCCCAAACATGCTGTTGTAACTACTTTTCTGTAATTTTTCTCATGTTGTTTTTATTGTACCTCCACCCCTTGCCCAGGGCAACATTACTTCACCTTTAGCTATTCTAGTATTAAAGTATCATTTTCATAAGACTTTTTTTGTGGCAATCTGGACTGGAAACTTAAATTAAAGATCAGTGTTCTCAGTGCTCAATGGTCAGGTTGGTAATATGTATTACACAGAAGACAGCACAACACAAGAATTTCAGAAAATATTCTGTTTTCAGTGAGAGCTTTCTGACTTGGCTTTTCCTCATGCCAACTAGATTTCCAAACCAATCCTCCGTTTTCAAACCTTGAACAGCCCATGTAACGATTGATGATGATTGGGGAGGTTTCAAGGTGAAGCAGAAAAAGAGTCTGCTACTTCACAGTATATACGCCACATTGTACAGGTGATCTGTTGTTTTTTAAGCACTGGTTTACAAGTTTTTTGGAAGAATGGTAAAACTACATTTAAAAATGACCTGACTTAAAAGCTACTAGGTGCTTGATTGCAAGCTGAAATGGCTATGTTTTCTCATTGCATTCTCACTGAGGATGCTCCCTGTTGGCTGTTAACTGGGTTACTTTTAAATACAAGCTTGGTGCTCAGATGTAAAAGCAATCCTATATGGCCATGATGGCGAACCTATGGCACGCGGAGCCATATCAGAGGGCACGCGAGGTGTTGCCCTATGTCAGCTCCAGTCCGCATGTGTGCGCTAGCCAGCTGATTTTCAACCTTGGGGAAGACCTTTCGCCCTCAGGCGGTTTCAGGGAAGCTTCCCTGAAGGCTCCGGAGTGCGAGAAACAGCACAACGGGCAAACCGGAAGTCCGTTTTTCTGAACTTCCGGTTTGCCCGTTTGGCCGTTTTTCACTGTCCTAGGCTTCAGTGAGGCCTGTGCGCATGCGTGGGGACAGGGGTATTGTGCACATGTGCAGGGGAGGGGGTATTGTGCATGCAAGGGGGAGTAAATGGCTGTGGGCACGTGCGCGCGTGCTAGCACACACACACATACACCCTTTTGGCACGCAAACCAAAAATGGTTCTCCATCACTGCTATATGGTAATCTTTCAGGCTCAAAGAAGGCAGACTGTTGTCCATGTGAAGATGGCTCTTCAATCCTAGTTTGGACACACAGAATCTGCCACAATGGGATCACTAGAAGTCCCATTTTTGTAGCAACTGTGGATGCTGTTCTGTGACACTGCTCGTGGTTTTTTATCAGCTTTTGACAGTGCCTATCTTCAATGGTAGTGGAGGCTTCATAGCACAGGGCTTGCCAGCAAGTCATTTCAAAAGCTATAGCTTCTAGTTCCCTTGGCTGTGGTGTAGAATTTCTTTCACAGCATTTTTGTAGTGCTTTTGTGATCTCCAGACTCCAGTGCACTGTAGAGCGATTGGCAAGGCATATGACTGTCATCCATTCTAATGATGTCTAGGGTTCCGATAATCAGGAGCTCAATGCTGGTGGCCTCTGCACAATCCAAGAGCTCCAGGTTGGAGACACAGGCTTGTCAACAAATGCTAGGGATGGAGTGGAGAGCACGCAAGTTAAATTTTTCCAGTTCTTGGATGCACCTTTAACACAGAGTCCAGGCTCACAACCATAGAGAGGGAAGGGATAACCACAGCTATGTAAACATTTAACTTTGTGGAGTTACAGATGCTGTGTGGCTTGAGTATTCTAGTGTGCAGCTACCTCAGTGCTCAAGGGAGAGCATCCTGATTGAGAAGGACCATAAACTAACATTATGGTGTTGAAGAACTCTCTGGTGGTATGCATGTCTGCATAGTGTTCCAATCTGCCACCACTGATCCTGCATTACTAGCAATTCTGTCTGTATTTTTTATTTGTTTAATTATTTAATTTGTCAAACATGTACAAGATAGTAGGTATTGATATAAACATAAACATTAGCAAAGTAGATACAGGTAAGTTAGGCAATAGGACAGTAGGACAGGGACAGTAGGCACAATGGTGCGCTTATGCACGCCCCTTACAGACCTCTTAGGAATATTAGGAAGTTAACTGATAATCTCTTGCAGCTAACACAGTATTAATGCTTTTGAATGGTTTCCTCCCTTTGAGTGTCTGCACCAGACATATGGATCTCATGCTATGCTGTCTTCCGTCTTCCACAGAAATGTTTATTCTATTTCCTCTTCCGTGATTTTCAATCACACTGTAACTTGCATCTCTTCAGGAGACAGCAGAATACCTTCACTCGCTAGCTATCCTTTTTCTTTAAAACATCTCCAATATTACTACTAGTTTCCTACCACCTCCAATTCCAACTTTTTCTTTCTGTAAAAGATTGTGTGTGTGTGTGTGTGTGTGTGTGTGTGTGTGTGTGTATTTGTATTAAATCTTTTCTCATTTTTCCCCATCTTTTTTCCAGTCTTAGATTATCCCTACTAGTATAGCTTCTATGTCTCGGACATCATAAAATGATACAAGGTGTTTACATTCTCTGTTCTGTCACCTTGCTAACCTGCTTTTTTTTTTCATTCTCTCTGGTTTCTTTACTCATTGCACACTCAGCCTTGTTAAAAGGCATATTTGCCCCTTTCTTTTTACAGTTGGTTTACTTGCTGTTCCTCAACGTTTGAACTCAGCATTGGGTCTGTTGACCAAAATGAATATGAAAGGCATCAGTTCCAGTAGGCAATGTTTTCTTGCAGTCTCAAATCAAATATGGACTTATTATATTTAGATATTTACATATTTCTAGTGCATACTCTCTCTCCATCTGGCAGAGGGAAAAGATTAAAAGTGATACAACAATTATATTTTTATTTTGCATTGATTTAACTATTGTGTTGAAAGATGTTACTCAAAGTCTGTCTCTCTATGTGTACTGCAGAAGCATTAATCTTTGCTCCTCCAATAACTTTCTCCTTTTCTTACTCCAGGCCAAGATGATGCTACCAGAACTCATATCTGCAGTTTTTCATCTGGGTCCTGTCCTGCCATGTGTACTTGTAGCAATGGCATAGTAGATTGTCGTGGCAAAGGTCTAACAGCCATCCCTGCCAACTTACCAGAAACCATGACAGAGATGTGAGTAGGAACATGTTGGGTAGGGAATAATAATGTGACCTAGTAGCAGTGGAGTTGAAGGCAATTTTATCCAGGATTTATTTATTTATTTATTTATTTATTTATTTATTTAGCTCTAAAGGGGGCTGCACTGCCCAGATTAGATTTGAACGCAATCCAATAGTCCTTCTGCACTTACAGCTTTCGCTTGAGAAGCAGTTAAGGACTATTGATTGGAAGGCGCCTATTTCCGTACCCCTATCTGGATTAGAAGACCCTATTCATAGTCACTGATGACTAGGTAACCTCTAACATGGGTTACTGGCACATGCTCAAATGGGTTTGCCTTTGAAAAGCACTTGAAAGCTACAGCTAATCCAGAAAACAGTGTTGTGAGGAGCTATAGGTGCACCTCAAGTAACACTGCTACTTCATGAGCTGCACAGGCTGCCAGTGGGCTTTTAAGTACAATTCAAGGTGCTAGTTGTCCCCTATGGAGCTATTCACAGCATAGAGCCTGACTATTGTCAGGACCACCTATCTTTGATTATGTCTCCCCATTGCAAGCATTGATGGGACACAAGATAATGCCTTCTCTGTCACCACATCTGCCCTATAAATAGTATTTAGATCCAGATGTTCTCTATACTGCTTGCCTTACAAAATTTTCAAAGGCTTAGCTCTCCCCCCAAGGGAGTGTTGGACTAGGTAGCTTTATAAACTTGTTTTAATAGTTCTGGTTAATTGAATCACTTCCTGTTTTTAGTTCATTTTATTTTGTCAGGTGTTATTTGTTGCTTTTAATTTGGTATAGCCCATTAAGTTTTGTATGGCATGGACAGCCATATAAATTGCATGAATTAATCAATGAATAGTTGTCTGAATGCAACTTTTGTTTGTTTAAGTGAAGAAAATGGAATATGAACATATTCAAATATGTGAACTTAAAAAAAAACCTTATTTCTTGTGCTTCTTTCATTTACCAAATCAGCCCTGCAGTTCTATTATGGAGACAAAATATGAGAACTACACTAAGTAATAAGTTTTAAATAGTCATTTCATGGATATTTTATCTAGGCTAAAATATAATTTGTAACTAATTATGTCCAAGTAAATATACTAGGAAAATGAATTATGTAGATTTGCATATTGAGATAATTGAGAAATTGTTTACTTGTGATCATGTGCTTACATCCACATAAGTAGCTTGCAAATCAATGTACAATGTGCTGAATAGCAAAGTGTGTATATGATTATACCACTTCACTAAACGTAAAACTCTGCATGGCTGTCCAAAACATATACTATATCAATTTAATTGTATACAAATATTATTAATTAATCTGCAAACTGAGCTGAAAGTCATGCTAGTTTGACTCATGTACGGATAGGCAGAACTCTCCTTTCTCTTACGATTCTGTTTGCTCTCTAAAGTGCCCCTACTGAATAATATAGTGTTTCATCTATTTTTATTGGTGTACCCCAGTTGTTTCCTTTCTAACGCTTGGCTTATAACGCAGACGTCTGGAGCTCAATGGCATCAAGTCCATCCCTCCTGGAGCCTTCTCATCATACAAGAAACTGCGTAGGATGTGAGTGTCTCTTGATACAGGTGATTTCCATCCAGTCATTCAGCTTCTATCAATTACATTTCTCACCAGTCTATGCTTCTTTGGCTTTGTGCAATCTTTGCTCATTACACAATTAACTCTTTTATTTTTTATGTCTATCTGTTATCCAGCAAAGAAAGGATAAAGTGAATGGCAAATTAGACCTAGATCAGAGACAAGGCATTTGAAATCCACAGGTGTGGCTAGCTGACTTTAAACAGAAAGAATGAATCCAACTCTGAATCTCAGGAGGGTGGTGCAGGAATATATTATATTATGTGGGTAAAAAATGGAAGAAACGAGGAATAGGCCAAGGGTTATGTATTTCTTCCGCTTTCTAAGGTTGTAAGTGGTCCCTTTGCTGTCCGTCATTGTTACAGAAAATATCTACTTATGGTTATCTATAATTCAAGACTTTTAAGCTTGAAATGGCAAATAGACTCTTTGCGGGAAGAGTTTAGCAGGAAAGAAAAGTGGCAAGGCTTTTGAGTGTTTGTGAATGTTGATTTTGTCCTATATGTTCTAGAGACCTCAGCAACAATCAGATTTCAGAAATTGCACCTGATGCCTTCCAAGGCCTTCGTTCACTCAACTCTCTGTGAGTAATCAGTGGGGGAAAACATATGAAATATATTACTATAGTTATGGATGCAAAATCCTGCTTGAAGGTTAAGAAGGAATGTTCTTCTTTCATGACTCCACCTGCACAACTTAACTGATGTCAGCCAGAGTAATTTTACAATATCCTACAAATGCCAAGCTGGAACTCCCTGAAGATACCAGTTTCTGTTCCCTGTTTCTTTGACCAATATTTTCTATAGCTATTTCAGTTTCTAGTTACTGCCAAATCTCCGTCCTTAGAAATTCATTTGGCTCATCTCCTAAATACAATGCATAGAACAGTTACTTCTTAATTCATTTTCACACCAGTAGTTAGTTGGTTAGTTAGTTTCATAGAGAAAATATTTCTGTGAATCAGGTTTTCATGCCATTATGCTGATTAATTACACTACAGTATTGCAATTCTTCCCTTGGATTTGCAATGGAATGTTTGAAAATTGCTGCTTTATAGAGTTTTAGGTATTGTTTGACTTAAGCAGCTGCATATTTTGGGTGTATTGGACACAGTAATTATAGGAAACCAGATTTTAATTTTTTTAAATACTAAAACATTGCTGTTGTGTGTGACATAAGGAAACTGTCTATTAAAAAGTGAGCCTAAGATTGAATAATACATGATAGCCTCTTCTCTCAATACACTATATAGGGCATCACTAATCCAAGGACTGATTTTATTTCTTTTCCAGAGTCTTGTATGGGAACAAGATCACAGAATTGCCCAAAGGAGTATTTGGGGGCCTCTATGCGCTACAACTACTGTAAGCACCAATAAGAAAGATAGCTATCTGGATATCAGCATAGTAGGAGACCCTTAGATGCCTGTGTTACAGTCATCTAGAACTTCATTTCCAGCGACATTGTTATTATTTATTTTCAGAAACTAACAGCCTCCCCAGTTACTTAAAAACTGAGGAAACTGTACCCTATTTTCCTCACTGCCTGCCTTACTCATTTATATTTTTTCCACATTTTCACACCTAGTTGCTATCATTTAATTTCCAGCATCAGCTTCTGTATCTCTTCCTAGCCTACCTTTATTCCCCTTCCATCTGCATTATTCCATGTTCGTTTTTAGCCCTATAAATCTTCCCCGTGGACTGTTCTCTCTATCCCTTTACTTGGCTTGAATTAGGGCTGGATGAATAGCTGTATACTTTTTGTCATTTTTTTCCAACCTTAAATGAATGGCATCTCATTTTTGCATCGGTTCACCATTAAAAGCAACTACATGAAAAGTCATACAGATTATCCTGTGCATTTTATGGTTTTATATATATTACTCTTTCATCTAATCTACAGTTTTGCAAGCAGTTTCCATAACTCAATTAAATGTGGTACATTATTCCTACTGAGATGTGCATTTTTATCTGAATATAGCTAATCACACAACTTGAAAGATGCAAATTTTATTATTTATTTATTTATAAAATTTATTGGATGCTTGAAAGATGCAAATATTAAAGAATAACTTTGCTTATTTTTCATATTGACTCATATTGCATTAGATGACTTCAGATTAAAATGCAGGTTTAATTTATTTCTTTGCCTGAGCTTTGCTATAACTTGATGGGGTGCACCCGGGGTAGGTCTTTTGTATAATGAGCAAATAATTTTGTCTAGTATCCAGTACTGTTATCACAGCATGTGCACACATTACTATAGTATGATTGCTCCATCACTCCAGGCTACTGAATGCCAACAAGATTAACTGCATTCGGGCAGATGCCTTTGCTGACCTGCAGAACCTCTCACTGCTCTCTCTTTATGACAACAAGATCCAGACCCTGGCCAAAGGCACTTTTGCCACCCTGCGTGCCATCCAGACACTGTGAGTGCCAGCTTCTGTACAGATTTTTCCAGTCATGATATGGGGTGGTAGGAAAATGGTGGAAGATTTTAATTCTGGAGTGCCAAGGGGAAGGCAGGCCAGAGTCTGAGGGAAAAGAACCAGGAGATTACAACAGAAATGTCATCTAAAAAGAAACAAGAAGTCCTGCTCTCATTGGATGATACTGACACAATACTCATTGAGCCAATGTAGTGTTTTGATTAATGTATTGGGCTATAACTGGGCAGACTCAGATTCATGTCCATCTTCAATCTCAGAAGTTCATTAAGCCACTTTGCGTCATCTCTCAGCAAAAACCACCTCATGGGGTTGGTGCGAGGAAAAAGAAATGGAGGACAAAGTGCTCCTTATGCTGCCTTAAGCTCCTGGAAGAAAGGCAGGTTATAAACCTAAGGAATACATAAATCATGAATAAATAAAATAAAATAAAATCCTAGAGGATGTGTTCCTGAGCCATTGGCATGCCTCCATGATCTTTGAGATCTGCCAAAGAGAGGGACTACTGAAAAAACATTCAGCTTTGCACTGGCTAGAAGCACCATCTTAACAGCCACTCATGGCTCTCAGGTCAACCACCTGAGTTGCCCACAGATTCCTGAATGGTTACTGAGTTGTTCAGTTGTTCCTTTTTCTTTCCTACTGCAGCCATCTGGCCCAGAACCCCTTTATTTGCGACTGCAACCTGAAGTGGCTGGCAGACTTCTTGCGTGCCAATCCTATTGAGACAAGTGGTGCTCGTTGTGCAAGTCCCCGGCGTTTGGCCAACAAGCGCATTGGACAGATCAAGAGCAAGAAATTCCGCTGTTCCCGTATGAGCTGCTTTCTTGCTATAGGGTTGCTTTTGAATTTGGGTCCAGGAGAGTGATGATGGGTGCTCTTTGTATGTTCTAGCACACCTTTCAAGAGATTTTGTCTCAACACACAATAGACTATGAAGAACATGTGGAAATGTTCTTTCCTTCTTCAATACTGCACTTTCACTTACACTTATTGGAAAAAATAATTGGATGGATTGAAGCGCAGCACCATTTTACTTAACAGATAAGAAATTTCATATCTTCCCTGATTAGAAGCTGTGAGATACCAGTTCTTCATAGCCAGCAGCACAGGCAATTTCATTTCACTTCTGCTGATATGTGAAAAAGTTGGTAGACTGCGTGTGCAACCATGATGCTTTAATATCCTGCCCCCAAAGTTGACATCTTCCATAATAACAATCATTCATTTTAGGTGTGTCCATTTGCTTCAGCAAGAATCTTCAGCAGGCAATCGATGCAAGCTTTCCTTTGACTTAAATAGCAGATTCAAGGGGTCTGATTCTAAATGATAGCATAGAGAAGCCACTGGTGATGATAATGGAACAGTCAAATCTGCCTTAGTCCTATGTCCTCATTTCACACTAAACCAAGTTCCTTTATATTAAGTTTTAGTGCAGGAAATTACAGCTAAATCATATGATAAAAAGCACTCCAATTTGATGCTAAAATGTGGCATGTTTACAATCCTCCTTCTGATATTATTCTCAGATATAGCAATAGAAATAGCACTTAGGCTTATATACCGCTTCATAGTGCTTTACAGCCCTCTCTAAGCAGTTTACAGAATCAGCATATTGGCCCCAACAATCTGGGTCCTCATTTTACCCACCTCGGAAGG
>JANHGD010005036.1:157110-173929 GCA_027560375.1 Imantodes cenchoa | reverse complement strand
AAAGTAGGGGGTCGTCTAATACGCCCAGTCGTCTTATACGCTGGAATATACGGTAGATTAGATTCATAATTGCGTGTTATTGGGGTTCATAACAGAGGAAATAACAACCCAGAGGAGCATTATTTAAAAGCTTCCATAATGAGAATTTTAGGTAATTGTCCAACCTGCAACTTCTATCCTGTTGATTTTTAAAATGGCTGGTTCTGTTAATTATAAGGAATCATTCAGAAACATACCAATGATTTTCGTAGATGTTTTAAGAATCAACATTTTGTCTGTTTCACTTTTGTCATTCTTTTCCTCTGGAATGGAAAGAGGACCTTTATATATTTCTTGCCTTTAACATTATTATAATTCCCAAGTGATCTGACAGATGTGTCTTTTTCGCCTTTTTCAAACATTCAGTAAAAACTACATGGCAAAGTATTCGTTTGAATATGTTGCTTGCAATTCTTACGAAGGAAAATATTTCTAACATAATTTAATTAACCAGAAACAGATGAATCACCAAATATAATACTACAATTTGGAACAGTGTGTTTGTGTCACATTCCATTTAATAGTTTTTTAACAACAACAAATGTTCACTTTCCTTCTGGTATAGTTTAAGGGTCTGAGAAAGAGTATAATGGGAAAAAAAAGAAAGAAAGAAAAAGCTCTGCGGCTAGCGTTCTACAGTGTTCAAAAAGGATCATGCTTCAAGAGAGCAATGATCAGAACTCCCATTATTATTATTATTTAATACCACAGCAATCATGGTGGGCTCAGAGCTTTATTGGAGCAGCTCTTTGAAAGGCAGTAACGTTAATGTCCTCTCAAGATGCATTTTTCCAGATTGAACACACCCATGTATACCACAGTAACAATTGTTTTGTTTGAAAGCATACATTTAAATCCTGAAAACAGCACATCATTAATGTTCCAATTAAGTTTTGAACTCCCTGCAGATGCTATAATTAAAAAATAGGAAAGTTGGATATATAACCATAAATCTGCTCTGTTGTGTAAATTAAACTGACAATGACTATGACACTGCTTAGAATTCCTAGCATCACAGTACATAGAGTCATTGTGAATGCCTCTTTACGGTTAATTATATCGACTTGGCTCTTTAATTCAGCTAATTTGATGCTCAAATTTTGTGATATTTTCAGCTGCAAAGGGATATCCCTGCAATGACTGTAACATAGTACTGAATTCTATAGAGCAGTATCAAGCTCATATCAGTGGCTTCAAACACAAGAATCAGTAAGTGCTTTATTTTTTTTTAATCTAAAATAACGGATGTAATTTTCAGATGTGACCACTGAATTGTGTTAATGTTTAGTGATATATATAATGCTTGGTGGTAATAAAGGTTTTGCATCCCTTTATTAAATTGAATTAATATGCTTTCCTTTTAGAAGGCCACGTAGTTTAATATTCCTTAAAAATGTTCCTGATGACTAGCAACCATAATTATGATGCCAAGAATGGAAATTTAGGAATTTTGAAATTCACTCTGCCTTAGCCCAGCTATGCTAAACCCCACAGGAAAACAAATTACGAAACAGTCAGAACAAATCTATTCTTAATGGCCAGGTTACATTTGCCTCATTATTCTTTCAGATAACTTCAATATTTTCTGGTTTAAATTGTTGTTCTTCACTCTGCTGATAGAGTGGTTTTTCTTTTAAAAATCTGGGGGTTTTATTTATGTTTGCTGATTTATGTATCTGCAAGTTGCCAAAACATGTACAAGGGCAAATAAGCGCAGTGAGGATATACCAGTACATTCAGCATTAAGCTGATGTTTCTTTATTCTCTGAATTGCATTTCTGTTGTCACACCATCCTTTGTGCCTGTCCCAAATTTGCTCCCAATGCTCTGGAACAAATTTAAGCACAGGAATGGTGATACTAATAATCTAGCCATTTGACAGAATAGAGATAGTATAGTCTTCACTGAACAACCCTAAGTCAGTCAAGTGAAGTCGTCACTAAAGGGGAAGTCATGGGACTGGGACTGTGCTTTCTGGCTCGAAGGAGATAAGACTACCTAGGCTTTGGCTTGCCTCCTAACCCTCCTCTGCCTTTGGAATGCTCCAGTGTTGCTTACTGTACTTACTGTACCTGACCAATCATGCACACTCCTCACACACTCTGCTCATGTGGCTATCCCAAGTCCCATTGCATTCACATCACACCTCCTCCGCTGCTTGTGCAGCCTTCCCAAGCTTCACACTTGCACTGTCTCAATGGAGATTTGTGCACCCTTCCCATTAATCAGCAGCCACCCCAAGCCCTGTTGCACTTGCATCCTTCCGCCCCCACCATTCATGCAGCCTTACGTAGCCTCTCTGAGCCTCATACTCCTGCTGCATTTCCCCAGCCACCCGTAAACCCCTCGCTTCCTATCCCCCTGGGCAGTAGCCATTTATCTGCCTGTTAGCCTGCTTGGGAGCTGCTTGGGACTTGCAGCTTCCTGCTGGAATCCCCACTTTGGTTGTTAGAAGCCAGCAGAAAGTTTTGAAGAGGTGCTCACAACAGTAGCAACAGGGACTGCAGGAATGGCTGTTGCTGAGCAATGCAATTGCATGATGCATTGCTTAGTGACTGAATTTTTGGTCCCAATTGCCACTGTAAGTCAAAGACTACCTGTAAAGTAGAGAAACTGCTATTGCTCAGGCCTGTGGTGGAAGCACACTGCATGAATCTGTAAATAATAAATGTCTGCAGTTTTCCTGAGTGAATCCATTTTTAATCATCTGAAGCAAGTTGTCTCAGAACAAATCATTTGAATAGTTTTGGTGTTCTAATTGTATCAGCCAATGGGAGAGCTTCTTATTTGGTCAGAATTTTTTTTTAGAATACTTCACATAGAACCAAACAAATAATAACATTAATTAATGGCAAGCCGCTTAATTGAAGAAATCACATTCTATGAAAACTCTGTTGGTGTACACTTTGTGTGAAACCTAAGTGGAGAAAAACTTTTCCAAAGAACCATAAACCGCATGCTCTTTTTTTGGATCTTCATAACTCCTGTCTGTTGTGTCATTGAAATCTGGCAGTTTCCTACTAGAAACCAACTGCATGCCTTTTTTTTTGTATTGTTTTTAGGCTTGCTAAATAAGCAATCAGTGTAACTCATTTTAAAAAAAACCTATTTCACAATATAATATATTTCATAAAGTGATTGCTGAGTGCTGGTAATGCACCAATCAGCCAAATTTATAAGCTTGTGGCAATTGTTCAGCTTTGCTGACAAATCCCGTCCGCTAAATATCAAAGCTGTTATATGCAAAGTTAAACATTTCTGGTTATAGCTTTAGTTGGGTTGAAGAAGAGGCTTTCAGCCAAAAGTTCGCAATGTTTCTTCTCAGGTATATCTATGCTCATTTTATCACAAAGTCCCACTTACAATCTATAGAACAATTTTTGAACATGAAATTGCATGTGCTGTTTTGGAGTGGCTCCTTCTGGAATCTTGTGAGATTTTTCAAGATCTTTTTGTTCTTGATTTCAGCACAGCTTCCAGGAGGCAGATATGTACGTTTTATAGACTGAGCTAACGTCGTTCCTTCCCTGTCTCACTCCCCAGCATACCAGGAGGCATTCCTGTAACAGCACGATACCAGAAACAACTGTACACACGAGAGGAAACCACCAGCACTGATGGCCCCAGCTATTTCAGCCAGGACCCCTAGAGCAAAGGGCTGTGCTGTCTCTCGTGGCTCAAAAGTGAATCCTTTTGCCGGCCTGCTACGATATACAGTTCCACTGACTACATGAGATCCTCCTGGTCTGCAGTGTACAGGTTTAGCTGATCCAGAACCAACTATTGGCTAAAGGATTTAGAAGGGACATCATTACTACTTGGCATTTGCTCAGTCCTTTAGAGTAGTTTTCATTGTGTAATCTCTTACTGTAATAGCAGATGGGGGGCGGGTGGGATGTGGGGTTCTCTCGGGACCCATCAAGGCTTGGCATTTGCTGGGATTCCATCTTGAGCCCATCCTTCCCTTCTGCCTAGAAGAAGCAGAAAGGAGCCCTACAACACAGGAACAGCCAGAGGAGATCGACCCTAGGAAGAAAGCTCTTTAATTCATGATAACACAAGGCTTGTTATCTATGAGACATGGGATGGGTGTAATGGACAGACTAACTATCCTTGCTTAGAATGGGGTGTTACATTGTTGTATTCATCTTGCCCCTGCGGGAATTAATAGGGTTTGTGTGCAGTTTCTTAAGTCATCCATTTTACCATTCGTAACTACTTTGTATTTCAGCAGATGTTGGTTTTGGAGCAACTAGTGGTCTGTTCGGTAAAGTTTTTTCTGTTAGTATTATGCATAATCAACTTCAGAAACACAAGAAGGAGGGGGCTCTGGTGCAAATAGTGGTGCCTCCCTAAAGCTTTCTGTTCCTGGCATTCTTCTGGAAACTGTAATGTGTTTGAACCTATGTGTATACCAAGTTTTTTATGTTAAAATGTTAATGAGAAATCATTTGATGTGGTGATGGAGGCTCTTAATTTTTGTTCTTTAAGGCATTCTAACAGATAGAAATAAATTGAGAGAACCCAGAAGCTGCATTTTGACTATCGAGTGGAAGTGGTGTTTGTAGGTGAACCTTCCCTGAGATATATTTTATTCCTGGTAGTGTCAGCTCTCTTATTTCTTACCTTTGTAACCGTTCTGAAGCTTAGATATTGGATGATGTGTTTTAGAGGCATCTGTTCTCTAAGATTTCTATTATCTTCTTGCTGATAAATTTCTAGAAGGTAGGAGGGAATTCTATTTAAGTTGATTTGGTTGCATGTGTTCTTTAGAAAAGAAAGAAGTATAATCAGTTTTGCTAATATTAGATTAATTCTTTCCCTGTGCATGTAAACATGGAGAACTGTCAATATCCACGTTCGTTAGAGTACCATAAGATAGTAGTTCACTTTATGTACCCCACCTTTAAAACTATTCCTGTTTAAAACCAGCTAACAAATGTTCTGCTTCAAATGAAGCAGAATTTCATAACATTGTCACTTTAGAGGTCCTTTGCTCAGTAGCTTGTTTAATCTACAATCTTCATAATGAACAGGAAGACCATGTCTAGATAATTGATTTCTAGATCCTGCATAGTCTTTCCTATTATCACTTAATCTTCCTTAATGAAGCAAGTTGGCAGGAAATGGGTATGAAAATTGGGGTGTACTACCTTCTACTTTATATAGTGGCAGGTCATGTGAATTTGCATCCCTTTCTGGTTGAGTGAGAGTATTTCCAGGCATTTTTTACCTTTTTGGGTAGTGTCTATTTCCACCTGCGTTATTTGTGAGATTGAAATACATGAATATTTCTACCATATATATGTTCACTGGTGTGTGTGTTAAAATGTGTGCATGCACACATTGCCTTTTAGTCCATTGATTTTTTTAAAAAAATTAAAAGAATCTTATCTTTGTGTCTCTACTTTTCCAGCTGAACAATTATGGTAAGGTTCAAAGTAGACCAGAAGGACTTTTTTTCCTATAATGATTTATTTCCATTGATTATCATTCCTGGCAAACCCCTTCTGCTGTTTTCCTTAGATATAAATTATTCTCCATCTCTTTTGCCCAATTCAAGCAATTATTTTTAAAACTCTGTTTACATTCATGACTTCTTATTGACTTAATTTAAGTGTTCTGAGGTTGCATCTCATTATTTCCAGTAAATTCAGAAGTGAGCCTCCCTTCTTCCCCTCAAAATATAGTTTATCTTTACAAGAAAAAAGGAGTGATAGAATTTAAATAGTATTGTGTGTAAATCTATGATAAATATATACACATAGACACTTTCTCATGACAGTTTTCCTGTGAATAATTCTTCAAATACTACCGGTATCTTCTGACTTTTGGTGGTTATGTGTACACCATACATGATTCTTGAGATGGGATAGAAAGGACTGCTTTGGATAAACAAATAAAAACCTTTGTGAGAGAAAGGAATATAAATTAATGCATAGAGTATAAAATTGCCAAATGCATTTGTTCGCTTGTTGAGTGCAAGACACCGACGAGGGCTCATTGAACTTTCCCCCCAGGTTTTCAGGTATGCTATTGGAAAATAAAATGATGGCAGAAGGTTAGAAGCTGCCTATACTAAACCTCCTGTAGCAACTTTGTAAGAGAAGTGAAGACATTAACAACAAATGCAGACAGGAGTTAAATTTCTGAATAGTGGAAAGTAGATGCAAGAATTAGCAAAAAGGAGCTACATATAGGATTATGCCTCAAGACAGACAACTAATACATTTCCAGAAAGAAGAATGGTGCAAGCATTTTCAACAGCCCAAAGCACATGAAAATCACACACTTAGGAATATCCACACCATCCCATCAAAATAATTATCAAATAAAAGAGAACGATATCCTAAACAGCATAGTGTGACCTAAGGAGTGTTAAGAGAGAGGAACTAGGGAAGATAAAAGTATGATCCAAAGAAATAAAATAAAAATGACTTCTAGAGAGCCCAGAAAACTGGGACCTAACTCAACGCAGCAGCTGAAGATTCGGAGTGAGAATAAGAATGGACAAGAATCAGCTGCAAATGATAGAAAGCACCCAACATTCCCCATATGTGCCACTGTCAACTCGTGGCCCCTCCCCCCAGCTTCTAGTAAAATCTCCTTTTATTCGCTATCCCTGAGTCCATAATCCCAATCAATACATTTCTTCTGGATTGCCAGTTACTCCCTGTGATGATGCCCAAACATGTAGTAAGACTGAAACATCAGAGGTTTCTTTCTTTAGGTGGCAAGACCACTGAAGAGAAGCAGGCTTTACTGAGACATGCATACACAGGCATACGGCCGCCCATATGCCATTTTTTCACAAGAAACTTTATTACTAGAATTCTTATTGCTTTCAAGTGCTGTGCCTAAAAGTGCACGTGACCAAGCAGTTTTCAAAGAACTGTGCTCAACAGTTGAATTTTCAAGTCACTTCCACAGAAGCCAAAAAAAAAAAAAAAGGAAAAAACCTCCACCATGTCATACTTTGAATCCATCTGACGTAGCTTTTAAGAGATGGTCAGTCTGCGTCTGTGCTATTCTCACTTCAGCCTGAAGGTTTTTAAGAATTTTAATTCCTGTTTACTATAGCACAGCACTTGTTCTAATGCAGAATGTAGTCTACAATCGTTTTATAATGCTTAATATCAAGATTTCTGTATTAAAGGTGTTGGTTTTAACATAAAGGAATATTTAATGATGAGTGTGAAATATTTAGCCCGTACACAGGCTTATATCTCGGTAAGATCTAGGATTTTGATTTTGCAGCATAAATTCCAGACCAGGTGACAGTTCTTCTGTTTAATGCTATTTGCAGTAAGAAACATGCCTTTATTTATTTTTGTTTTAAAAAAACCCACCACTTTTCTATAATATTGCAAACCAACAGAACTCCTGAGACTTGTCAGCACAAAATACAGGAAATAAATATTTTAAAACTATTTATATTTACATTATTATTCTTCCATTTTGTGACTACCTAGGGAGAAAAGGCAGAATTCATCCTGCACCTAGGAAAGCATTTTAATCTCTAGCCAGATGCTGTGTAAACACAGCAACATGTTCATGTGACTGTACTACACACACATATACATATATGTATATATTCACATGGCATTTGAATTTAATGCTACACACACACACATTTAGAAATTTTTGATACCAATGTAGAGTTATTTATGCAAATGATTACATACATGTTAGAAAAATCATTCAGACTCCATCCATTTGTAATTATTTAGGAAGCCTGCTCAAAAAACAAGCTCTTGAAGAAGAGTTTACTCTCAATGCAAATGTGAAACTCCTGAGATTATCCTAAAATAAGTATTCTGCAGCCCCTTGAGTAAATGCAAAAAACAATCACCTTTTTGTTCAACTATTCAGTTCTTCCCAAAGACTGAGATAAGCAAATATTGTTTAATATTATTAAAAGGAACGATTGCGGGATGTAAATTGTTCCAAATACAGATAGTCCTTAATTTATGAATGGTCACTTAACAACTGTTTGAAGTTATGACAGATTTTTTTAAAAGTTACTTATGTCTGTCCTAATAGTTACAACTGATGCAACACCCCTTGCAGTCATGTGATCACATTTCAGGCACTTGGCATGCGGCTTGCATTTATAACCAGTTGCCATGTCCCATGTTCACATGATCATGTTTTGCAACTCTTTTGCCATCTTCAGGCAAAAAAACGCACATCAGATAAAATGAGTTCACACTTATGACTATGTGGTTTGCTGAATAGCCACATAACAACCATGGTGACTCAATGACCTGGTAAAAATGGTTGTAAAATAAATTCTGGTCACAGAGTGCCTCAATTTATGACTACAGTGGCTTACAGCCAAAGATCCAGCCCACTGTGGTTGTAAGTCCCTACCTGTACAACCATCTTTTGCGATTGATTGTTGGTGACTTTATGAATGTCAATGGTCCTCAAATGGCTCTCTGGATGTTTTGAAATTAAACCCAAGGAACTTACTACTATTAGCAGTATCAGTGTTTGTTTTTTGCTAGAATTGTTCTACTTCTTTTTTGCAGGTCTTTATATTTTATGATTTTCTCCAGTTCATTATTATTATTATTTCAAAGTAAAAGCATATACATGTTGAGAATATGTGTTTGACAGAATGAAAAAAAAAGCCATTAACAGAGAAAAGTGAGTGCTCCAATTATTATAGAGGTTACTGTTATGCACAGAAGTGTGAAGGTACAATTCTTCACTCAATAAGCTACATGAGTTTAAGCTGTTCCATATAGCCATATAGCCAAACTACTGAATGCAACAGCATGCCCAACCACAAAGCATCAAGAGTTTGGCTAAGAGTAGGATTACTAAGAGAGAATGGAAGCATGCCAGTTGGAAGAATTATGGACAAAGAAAAAGACCGCAGTAAGAGGGATGAGTTACAAATATGATAAAAGTCAAACAACAGGACAGGTTTGGGGGGGATTTGTCCTCTGGTAATCAGAACATGAAACTGCACCTTACATACCTAATATCTATTAGATGGGGGGGAAGGTAAAATGTTCACAATAGAATGCAAGGCACATAATTAAGTCCTGTAGTTTCTAAAAGAAAAGCCTGACCTAGCAATAGTACACGCCAAATTTCGAACTTCATTTTAATGAAGAGACTCAAATGTCCAAAAGGAAGTGTTTTGAAGGACATCCCAAGGAACTCTTTAAAAATGGTATTTGAATATTAGGGGCTCAACATCTCTGCTAGGTATGAACTGAGGGTCACTGGGACTGAAGCACAGAGCACTGTCTTCCAATTAGATAATACTTGGTTTTCTTTTATCTTAAGACTTGTTAGCTCTCTATGCCAAGTTGCATATATTTTTTTTTAAAAAACTACCAAACTGTTTACAACTACTTGGTTAATCTTTTGCTTCCTAATCTTTTGATTGTATACATAGAGAAGGCATGTCCAGCTGGCAGCCAAGAGTGCTGAAGTGTAGGATGGCATGGCCTTGTCCAAAAAATAGTAAGAAGCTGAACTCAAACTATCAGCAATTCTGGGCCAAAGTTATGCAACTTTGTATGGGCAGCAGATTAGAGCAAAACAGATTTGAAGCTGAAGCATGTTACATAATGCTTACACAAGGAACATTTAGACTCTAGACCACACAAGAAATTGGACAGCAGGAGTTGTAGAAAGATTTTATTAGCAGAACTCTAAATCAGAATCACTTAGCTTAAAGTGATGTACCACAAGAAGCCCCAACTACCCAGCAGTTTGTTAGGAAGCAGCCCTGGGCAGAGGGAGCAGGAAGTTGTATGCATATCTGAATGTAATCATGTAAAGTTGGGGGGAAAAAGATTTTTGCAACCCCTTGCCATCACCACACGCATGCATGTGCTCACACATTTCCTTAAATATTTTTAATACTCCTGGTGGAATGTCTAGCACATTTGATATTTACAATTAAAATAGCAACCAGACAAATTCATATGAATCTTTACAGAGAACATTAAGCCTAACCTGATGCTTACAACAATTAATTTTATACACCATGATTTAAATGAAAAGAGAAGTTAAAAATCAAACGATTTAAAAATATTATATAAAAATGGGTCCACCCTGATATGTTTTGTAGCTTTAGGGCACCCTCTCAAGTCACAGACTTGAGTAGCGAGCGAGCAACTGGGCTTTACATTTTCAGATGCCAAATTCCAATTTCCTTGATCAATGAGAAACTTTACAATAGGTACGGTAGTTATCAATTTTCTGCCTGCAGTAATGAGCTTTGGTATAAGAATAGAAATGCTAATGTACTCTCTATCCTTTAAAAAAAAATCAATTTCCTCACAACTTCATTCTCTCCAAAGTTTATCTTATATTCAATAACCCCCTCACCGCCTGGAAAGACTGGTTGAGGCTAGTTAATGCAATAATGCATAAAGATGTTTGAGTTTGTTGATCTCATCTGGTATCCATGGGAAGCTATTCTGAAAGGTCAAATTATCTGAAGGCTTTCACAGGAAGCTCTCAGGAGTCAAACATGGCAAACATGAGGAGGTCTGCCCAAGTTTCTAAGCAATTATCTAGGCCTTTGTTGTGGCTTAGCGAGAGCTACAAAAACAAAATAAAAAGCTGGTCCTTACCTTTCTTCTCCAGCCTCAGAGCAAAAGGAGTCGCTGTTAACCCCCCCAAATGAGCAGCACAAGACAGGATGTTTTCTTTTGAGAAAACATTGCTTCCCTTCTTATTCCATCCAAAACAAATGTCTGAACTGGAAAAGTGACTATTGCATTTTTAAGTACATTGTATTCTCATAGGAATGACTTCTTTAAAGAAAGATGACACCTTTATCTTTATATAATACACCAATTAAACTTTGAAGGTGAAGCCAGACAACTTGCATGTAAAATTAGTGAATAACCGGTGAACCTACACTCTTCTCGGGAGGAAGGCAGAAAGACATTTACTTCATGTTAAGTTGCAACCCATACATTTGTGAAAGTACCAGAAAGTTCCAGCTGCTACTTTATTCACAATCAGCATTATCATGTTTTTACTTTTTAAAAAGCCTTCAGATATCTGAAGAAGTCTATGGAAAAGAAACTTGCAGCAATTTCATACTACAGAAATTGGAAAAAAATCTTCAGCAATGAAAGATCTCTGACAAGGAGCACCTTCCAATACTTTTTCTTTACAGGTATTTTTCTCTGAGATCCATACTTAATTGTAGCATCATAATATGCCTATGAATTCAGGAGTATTTTAAACAGCGATCTCCCCCCTCAAAAAAAAACCACCCCAGGAATTTTGGGGAAAATGCATTTCAGAACTACTCCAACAGAAATTGAGGCAGCATTTTAAAAAGTAGCCTTTAAGGTTTTTAAGGTTTACAGCAATCTTAAAACAAGCAATCTCTATTTAGGGTAACATTTTCCATTCATCCAACAGGACTAGTTTCTTGGGTAGGCCAAGCATGGCTGACTATCACTGAAAACATAAAAAAGATTTATTTTTTTTGACACAAAACCTGGCTAGCTTATAGCCAAACCCTAAAGCCCAAAGTTACACCACACAGGTAATTATTAATAACTTAATAATAAAATCCATCATTATAACCTGCTAGTAAAGAATATAATTAGAGGAGGAAACAACTTTGGGTTTTGGCTTCATAATGCCCTGCACAAATTAAACAGTGTCAGTATGCTACAATGCACAAAAGGAAGGAAATGCTCTGTATGATCCTTAGCAGACATGCCATCAAATTCTGGGGATGGGCATGACAGGTGGTTCTCTTTCCATTACAGTACAAGTGCATGTGCATTAACCCATAAACTGCTAGCTTTAAATCAAGCAGACTAATTTACTTGTTTCCTAACATGATAAATAAGGCACTGTACTTTTGAACTGAAACCGCCATGCTTCCAGTTCAACTCCAGGAACGTTCAACTTTTCTTTCTCCGTGATATAGAAAAATGGTGCTCCTCTCCGGATGCAACACAAATCGAAGGCTCCTTAAAAAGCAAGAGGGAGATGGCCTTTAGCCAGACCCAAGCACCCCTCCCTTCTTCTCTGTTCAGCAATGGAACTACTGCAAGAAAGAGGAAGAGTTTCTATGACACACTTCCTACCCAAGACGCTGCTACTTTGCATCCAGCCGCCTGCGCTTGCTGGGAGAAGAGTCTTTTTTTGCCCTCAGCTTCCTCTTGCTCCGAGTTTTGTTCTCCTGAATTCGTTTCACTGATCTGGTGTGAGCTTTCTCACTGCTTGCCTTTTTAAGAGACTGACTGGGGGGATCTCGCACCGTTTTCTCCTTTAGAGTCTTCATAAGCCCTTGCTGCTTAGAAAGCAGGCTGGCCTTTTGACTGGTACTGGCTTTCCCTATGTGGGCGGGAGCCTTTTTTTTCCCAGGTCGTGAGTCAATGAGTTTCTTTGACTTCTCATTCTGAGAAGTCTGCTTATTATTTCTTCCTGCCGCTGTCTGCTTTCTAGTAGCTGGAGCTCCCACTTGCTTCACTTTACTGACTTTCTTGAGAGAGATTCTTTCCTTGCTTGAAGGACTCAACTGCCGCACAGCCGGTGTCCTGATATTCTCATTCGGTGTCTTTTTTTTGCTTTGCTGAAGGCTGCCTTTAGCGGAGGTGTCCTCCTGTAACTTTCCTTTCCCTTTTCTCCCCTTTCCTCCTTTTTCAATCGGAGTGGATTTAGTAGGAAGTTGGATGGCTTTCACTTGCTGGGCCAACTTGGGAGACATCAAGGGTTTAATGCACATGCTCTTGTTGCTTGAACTGCTTTCGGCCAAGAGCTGCTTGGACACACAGTCATGCCTCTCCTGTTTGACCACTCTGTGGAATCCATGAAGTTTGCCTCTCAAGTTGGAATATTTCCTCAGGATCCGTGAGCTTGTCTGCACCGGCATGCTAGGGGAAGGCTGGATGCTCTTGGGTCCACTACATTGAGCCAAGCTGACTTCAGAGGGAGATGTTTGCTTTGGACCGACAATCTGCTCGGACTCAGTCTGGTCACCATTCTCTCTAAGTTTGGTCCACAGCTTTTGGATCTTTATAGTATTTTTTGCTGGGGTCATAGCAGCAAACTTCTTTAAGTGTTTCTTTAGACGCTCAGCTTGGAGAGAACTGGGATAGATGCCAGAAGAACAACCCTTCTGGAGTGGGAGCTTCATGAGAGGAATGTCTCCTGGGATACGTGTGTTCAGCTTCTTCACAATGACCAGAGATTTGGTTTCAGTTGTCTCCATAAACCATTTGCAGATATTGGTTATATCAAAACCCTTCATGAAAAGCATCTGAACAGGGGACAGTTTCTGGACTTCAGTGGATCCTTTAAATTTTCGAGTCCTCTTCTTGCTTTTCCAAATCTCTTTCAACTTGTCAGATTTATTCTTGACCTTTGGAGCTGGCTGAGCCTCCTTCTCCAGCTGAATCCAGCCTTTCTGGATCTTCATATACTGGGTATTAAAGTTAGTGATGAGTTCTTGGTTGTCTTCCTCAGCACACCATTCCACAAATCTGGGCTTGTCAGAAAGTACTTTCATGCTGTTAAAATCAATGGAGTTTTCATTTCTCGCATTTGGTTCGTCTGCGACAACAGGATCTGCTGATATGGTCATGTCGTCAGGGTTTGCTTGTCCAATTGCTTTTTCTAATGTATTTTTTGTGGCAGTGACCACATGAGCTGCACTAGGGGTGTGCCTCAAATTATAGAACTGTAGGGCTGGTTTCTTGCATTTCATTGCCTTCTCTGGCTGTGCATGCTTGCTACCAGGACATACGAAGCTACTTGTTTCATGCTGGTTGGACAATACTTCAATAATATTCACAAGACCGTCAGAATTCTCTAAACTGTCTGGCTTTAAATCTACTTGCTTTTCGGTTTTATCAGACACCTCTGTTGGAACATGAACACTTCTCTTGTCAGAACTGGCTTCTAAGCAAATTTCAAGCTTATCTTTGTGATCGTCTCCATTCTGGCTTCCCTCTATTACAGATTCCTTTGCCATCAGTTTCTTATAGGTCTGGCTTATTGTGATGTCATTTTCTTCATCTGCCTGCTGTTCAGTAGATTTGCTTGTATCGTTTAGCAGTGTTTGATGGTGTCTGTCATTAGGAAAACACACAGATGTTGCCCCATCAAGATGTACCTCTCTCTTAAAACGCTTAGCACCAGGACTTTTAGAAAGCTTTATCTGTAGCTGCGGAAGCTGGAGAGAATTGGAAGAACAGGGTTGTTCAGAACTGTCTTCTGTAGGCGCCAGGGACTGCTGGCTTCGAAGACAGCGATCCGAAACAATGTGGGCTTTTTTCTCCCGCCTTCGTTTTTTGTCTATGTTTGTTTTGGAAGAAGTCTCTTTCTTGTCCTTTTCTGATGTTTTGGGCTCTACTGGAGTTTCACTATTACGCTCAATGTCCTCATCAGACTTGGTGGTCTCACTGCTGTTTATTGTATCATTTATATTTTTCTCTCCCTTATCTTCATCGCCAGCCACAATGGGCAGCACATCTTTACATTCAACAGAGAATCCTTCTTTCAAATTCTGGGAATTTTCAATAGTGGTTTTGTGTGTGCTAGTACAATCCAAACTGAGAGGCAGCTTTGCTGCTTCTAAATTGGAAAGCAGCTGGGGAAGCTCCACATCCATTTTGATATTTGGTACTACTGAAGATTCTGCAGACAGAGTCTCTGAAGGTTCTTGGTCAATATGAGTAGGAAGTTCAGGCACCCCACCAGTAGGATGAACTACAGGAGACATGCTCCTTGGGCTGGCAACAAGCTGCACAGGTGATACAATTTTGGGAATATAGGGAATCTCTGAAGGAAAGGTTATAAAAGGGTCTGGAACATCAAGAGCGGGTGGTACTACTGAGGGTTCGGCCAAGTCTATAGGGGAAAGAAGTGGGGGTTCTATAGATGGTGATACATCTATAACAGAAGCAGGCTCATCTAGTGGAGGCAACACGTCCATGCTATTGGCTGATACTTCAGGCATCAGCAGATCCATGTTAACATGGGGTTCTGGTTCTATCAAAATTGGAGGTTCTGGAATAGTCACATTTCCTAAGACCAGAGAAGCTGTTTTATCATTAGCAGCTTCTGAGACAGAATGTTCAACAGAGTCTGCTATATTGTCACTATTTTCTTTAGATCTATTACAGTTATAAGAATCAGAACCAGAGTTATGTGCCTCCAGGATATCAGTACTGTCTTGCAAGTCCCCTTCATCCTCTCGTGGGGAAGAAACAGTCATGGTCTGCAGTGAAGACACAAACAAGCTGTCTTTATCTGAAGGAGAAACAGGGCAGGGAAATTGAGAAACAGGCATGGTAGCTTCTTCCGCAAGACTAGCTTCTCTCTGCTTCAGAACACTGACCTCAGAAGAGATGTTTTCATGAGAGCATTGCTCAGCTCTTATTTCATTGAAGGAATCTTCTTGAGTAGGGGCTGCTGTGGAAGGGCTTTCATCATCATTGCTACCCACAGGTTCAGCTGCAGCCAAATAGCTGCCACTTGGAAGAGAAATGCCCTGGATAGGACTTGTTACCACCTCAGGCCTTGTTGTCAGGATGTTCCCATTCTCCTGTGAATGCGGAGTCTTGGCCAAGGTGCGAATAGTAGGAAGCTCACAACATTCACCATTGTAGTAATATCCGCGAGTGCTCTTCCTTGCCGTCTTTCTTGCTGATACTGTCTTTTTGCTCTCATAGTGACATTCTGTAATTGGTTGGCTAATATAGACAACATCATATTGATTATCATAGTCATTTATTCTTAGTCCTGAAGACTTCTTGCTTTTACGTGTACTTTTAGTAGAAGCTGAAATACTCTTGACCCGGGAGTGCCCATTGGTGGTTTTGTGGTGCATTGCTGGCATGGAATTAATAGGCAGCCAAATGTCTTTGGCATTCTCTACATGAGTCTTGTCACCAGGATGCATGTGGCAGACTCCCTTGCTTTTCCCTGAAGCCAGATAGTGATTCTCTACCTTTGATCTTGTTTCTTGGTCATTGATTTCCGTATCCTGGTGCATAGAGGCTTTGGAGCTGCACTGCAAGGCATTCTCTTTGTCTGCTCTCCGTGGAGAACTAGTGGTGAAAGCTGTCTCTCGAGTTTCCTCTGGAAAAGGTCTGAAAGGGTTCTTCAAAGAACCCACCCTATTCTCTAAATTCTCCTCATTAATGTTGACATTTGTTGCTTTCACAGCTACATAGCCTCCCAGTAAACCTCTACTTTGCACTTGATCCTTGTCATCTTCACCTTTTCTAGCCCCCGTCTCTTGCTCAGTAGCGGAGGTCTGCCCTTCCATATTTTTAATAGAGTGATGGGTATTGGAGGCAGTGAGGTACCCTTGAGTGGGACTATCTCTGGGACTTATAGAAGTTGTTCTAATAGTTGGAAGCTCAGGGAAATCTCTTCTGGCAATAGAACTGCAATTTTCTCTTCTGTCTGTAGATTTCAGTTCTACAGCATGTTTCAGCGCCTGGCATAGCATTCGCAAAGAACCACGGGCCTCTGATTGTTCTGCATCCAGCAACAGAGGGAGTTTTGACTCAGAGCAAGACATTCCATGCTCCTGGTTCTCAATATGATATTGACTGCACCCTGAACTACAAGTAGAAACATCCATGTTTTCAGGTCCAGAAAACTGCTGGCCTTCATAGCCTGTTTGTACTTCAGTGCAGATGTCATTCAGGACACGGACGAAGTGTTTCTGGTGATATGTGCAGAGTCTGACCATAATTTTTTCCAATGGAGATTTTGGCTGGCCAAGAGAATCTATTGCTACTGCCTCTGCTGTCTCCTCACT
>JANHGD010005036.1:132595-143250 GCA_027560375.1 Imantodes cenchoa | reverse complement strand
GAGGGTGTGTGGGAGAGAGAGAGAGAGAGAGAGAGAGAGAGAGAGAGAGAGAGAGAGAGAGAGAGAGAGAGAGGAAATCTTTTGAAAGTACAAGGAAGAAAGCAAAAGAGGTCTTATCTCAATTGTTTACATTACAAACTGTTCTTTTGAAGGCTGCCTAAATCTTTCAGGCAATCTCGTCTAGCACATTAATCTTTCCACCTTTGGACTGAAGGAGATGACTTAAATTTCTACAGCTCTAGCAAAGTGCTTCTGAATAGGAGAAGAGAATGGTAAATGTGCTTCCCCATCTGCCCATGTGCCATAACTCTTTTCACCTCTAAAAAACTCACAATATTTATAAGCATTTAATCCAAAATGCATTGGATTAGAAATTGTGACTAAATATTGTATCTACTTAAAATCAAGTTCTTTCAACTGCCTATACTTGACAATATTCAAAATCAACTATTACAAAGAAAACAGTCCCATACTGCTCTCCTCTTTAAAAGACACGTCATATTCTGAAAACAATATTAGAAGTTATTTGGATTTGTCTCAAAACATAGTTAAGAATACAAACAACCTAGGCTTTTCATTAGGCAGTTGGGAGCAGCCTTGGAATTCACAAGAAATATTGATTTATTCTTGGTGCATTTGGAGGGATGCAAGTGTAGGATCTTTAAATGCTCCTGATTAATCAATTTGGGGATTATTTCACTTGGATAATTAAAAGAAAGACCAAATCCTATAACTTGAATTCTTGATAACTACGGTATAGTGAAGAGGCCTGGGACACTGGAAATGAGGTCCTAAAATAGCTGATAGAGAGATAATTGTTCATCAGATCTCCAGATTTTTCAGGAAATAACTTTTATATTTTACAGATCCAAGTAAAAAACTGGTACAATTTCTACACACGGGGCTTGTTCCACAGAACTGTACAATAATTAACTCCACACTTGTACCCCTACAACACTAAGCCTTTAGTCATCTGTATAACCTGCTGCAGCAAAAGATCACCAACCAACATCTAAATTCCAGTACAATAGAAAACTTGATTTTAAACATTTTTTACACACACACACATACTCACATTCTCTCTCTCTCTCAAATCCACACACACATAGTCATTAGTCTTCTGGGCTGGGAGTAAAGGGAGAACTTACCCTTCATATACTGTCTCTAAAAGCAGAGGCTGCCATAAATGATGTTCACAGTTTATTTCTGTTGTGCAGGTGCAAACAACACCATCAACAGATATGCCATATCTCTACAAAAATTCTGGTTCTAGGTTTAACATACATGATAAAAATGGCCCAATTTTCCTCCTACAGACTCAACTTCTGAAGCATTGCACTTGGCTATTCCTTAACCTGCCATGAAAATCAGTAAGGAAAACAAGGCAAATATTTCTCACAAATTTTTAAAGAACGTCCAGTTATTAGAAATGGGAGGAAACAAAGATTTTCTTACAAAGACAGTAGCAAACCACATTTTCCCACTTCAACCTATGATCAGTTGGGATTTTGGTCATGCAAATGTCTGTTCAGCAGAAAATTGAACATGGGTAAACACTGATTCCATTTTTTCTACAGGCGAAATGCTCCCAAATACTACTCAAAGCTACACCAAAGGTGCCTATTAGAGCAGTCTGGCTTTAATGGACCACTTAGGGATCTAAAGCAAGATACAGCCACAGGATGAACCACCTTGGAAAAAACAAGAAAGATGAAATCTTATAACAAAGGTTTAACATTAAAAAGGTGCACCTGAATATTACGACTAAGTTTACAAAACCTACAATAAGATAAAATATAGATATATTTATATCTTTTGAATATTCAGCAGCGTTTTGTTTATTTTTGAGAGGCTTCTGAAATTTTAAAAAGGGACAACTAATTTTAAACATGCTTCACAAAACAATAATGGCTATTTTATATTGCAATTACCAAAGTAATGCAATTAGTGCTTTAAAAATAACCTACTTTTTCTTTTCTTTTTCTTTTCTTTTTAAAAACAGAGACCTTTTGAGGAAATATGGTTGTTCCAAAGCTTCTGGGTTTTTTTTTTACCTGAATAGAAAGTGATCACAGATAATAAGTGTTACATTTCAAAGCTTTGTAGATAAGAATCTTACAATCTTCAGGTCCCAGGACTTAAATCTGAGAAAATTGTTTGGTTGTTTAATTCATTTTCTAACCAAAGCAATAAGAATACACAACTATCACTATCTATTTACAGTTCTCAACCTATGGTCTGAAATGACATACAATTAGTTCTCTTCTAAACTGCAGCATTAAAGGGTAGGCACACCATTTTTCTGCTGCACGATTGTCATCCACTTAATGATACAAATTGAAAATATTAAGTAAGCAAAATGAGCACACCAAATACAACAACAGATTTTACGGAACTCAATTCATACATCACTTAAATAAAAACAGTCACAAAAGGTTAAACCTCAGACAGCTAAAGTCTATGCAAGTGTTACACTTCTAGCTTGCAGCAAACCCTCTCCCACACTTTCAATAGCAGATGAAACCACAAATTTAAAACAGTGCATTTTTATTGCAATCTCCAGTGAAACTGGATTATATTGCAGAGTTTCTATACTATTACTGGGCTTTAAACAGATGTCTGTACTGAGATGGCATCTAGGACAACTAAGAACTCTGCTTTTTGAGTATGGAAATACATTAAGCAATTAAAAAAAAGTACATTAACAGTAGTACAAAGCATATATGGGCTAGAAGCCCAATCTCTCTCAAGAATGAGAAGTGCATATTTAACATGACAGCAATGGTGTGCCTAACCTCTGCTTCCCAGCAATCCACTGTATTCAGTCAACAAATCAAGAAGGCCCACAATTAATTGCCCCAAATTCAAGCAGCAGTCCTGGGGTTACTTAGGCCATCTTCCTATGAATCATAGCATCCACTTTCAGTCATCAGGACAAAAATTAACCATGAATAGTGCTTAATGTCATCTTACATATAAATCCAATTGCCTCTTTTGGTTGTGCAAAGCAGAATGGAGTCCTATCAATCTTTTGCACAGCTATGATCAAATTGTCTCTCTACCCGAAGAACCATTAAGTCTAATTCAGTGAAGCTGCAGATCCAGAAAGCTTTACTTAAAGCTTAAAATATAAGAATGAAAAGATGCTAACTAAAAAGGCTGAATTGTGGATTAGGAGTGCTTCAGATGATCTACCTATGTGTGTGCTACTCCACTATTAAATCAATAGTGGATAAAACAAAAACAAAAACAAAATGTCAGGAGATGCAAGAACATTTCCTGTTACTGGCAACTTTAGTATTTAAAAGGAAACACCCACTGGGTGCTCAACCCTGACAGCGTTATAGCGAGATAAGATGCTCAGCCTAAACCAGACCAGAATGATCTGATCATAGGTTTTATTAAAATTTGTAAAAATTTCTTCCCTGAACATTATAACATAGATCCTTCATTTATACAACTATTTAGTCAGACTACTGAGGTTGTAGTATTTAGAAATTAGTGAATTTACAAGGGTTTTTGTTTGTTTGCCCAAGAATATAGTAAACTGTTATTATGTATTTCTGACCCCCAGAAAGGTATGTTTTAACTAATTGTTGGAAACACACAGTCTAGTGAACTCAGGATCAAATCTACTAAAAGCATATTGGTCACAAAAAACCATATTCTTGTTAAAATGAGGAATACCCTAGTGTATCATTCAGTGTACCCTGATTCTCCTAGAATACAAGGAGTTTGTTGAGATAAGGCTACATCCTCAAGCAGGCAAGTCTAACCCTCACCTTTATAAAAGAATGAATAAAATTACAATGAAAATAGTGTTCCAAAGAAATTAACCAAAGCATTTTGCAGGTAGTGTACGTATGTAAAGATTCCCCGTCCTATTCCCACCCGCCTCCCCAGGTGAGCACTAAGCAGATTGCAAACAATTTTAAAAAACCTTCCCGAATTTAAAACAAAATGGCTCCTATTAGATCCAATAACAAACCAGCCCCAAATCTCTGAATTCCAACCGACCAATTATTATTTTAAAAAATTCTTTCCAACCAAATGGATGGATCCAAGGGAACAAAAACAGAAAATCTAAGTATAATCCAATAACCCAGGTTTTTTTTTCAAAGTCTGGTATTAAGAGCTCAAGAAAGGGATTATTATTATTATTATTATTTAAAAGGCCATATGAAAAAAGCAAACCCAGTAAAATAACTGAAAGTCCATGCAGGCTCAAGAGGCAAGCAGTCCACTTCCATGTCTGCATTTTTTGTGAGGTAACTCAATTCTCTATAAAATATTAGAGAAACATGCAAAAGGCCAAAAAACAAAACAAAACAAAACACAAAAGGCTCTAAGCCATACTGAGCCAGAAAATTTACAAATATGCAACATTCAGAGCACCCTTTTCCAGTGCCCTCACAAGTCTCTGCTGAATTGCAATGGAACATGTTCTGCACCTGGTGATTGAAGAGGAGTTAGGTACACACAGCTGGAGTTGAACAATGCCATAGTGCTCACCCAGTTTATAATGTAATTGGCACTCTACAACATCCCTAATCATCCTTTGACTCATTTGCACTGTGTGCTGCCTCTCCCTGGGGATCTATCTCAAGCTTTACAGAGATATCCTGTCCCTCCGAACGCATTAATTTCATTTTTTTCTTTGGAGGGTTTTTCAAAGTGCCCAGCCTCTCTTTCACTTTATATTCCAGAGTGCTGTGGGGAATCCCATAAATACTCTGAGCTTTGGAAACGCTCATTTTCCCATTCATCACCACAGAAATCGCTTCCTCCAATATCTCACTGTTGTATTGTCTGTATCTGCCTCTTTTCTTCCGAGGTTGCTTAGAGCCAGGATCACCCTCCTGATCAGAGGTGGAATATGGCTGTCCAGAGGTAGATTGCTCAGCATCTGAGCCCCAGGAATCTGGTCCAGGATCCAGCAAGCTCCTTCTATTTTGTTTCGGAAGGATAGCCCTTAACTTTTTACTAAGCGCGCTCTCCGTTTGTGAACCCATCACCAAAGAGCTATAGCTATACTGGTCACCAGAACGGGATTCCCATGAAAGGTCCATGCCTCGAACTTGTGGTATCTTTAAATCCACAGGAGTTGAATGGCTCATGTCCTTTTTCCCATCCTGTTTAGTTTGAAGTGCCATTTTTTGAAAAGCAGAGTTTTCTGTAAGAAAAGGAAGGTCACTGATGTTGTGGAGTGCACCATTTCCCCTGAATTTCATTCGGGTAAAGTTGAATTCGTAGTGTGGTTTTGCCCAAGAAGCCTCCCTGGATAGTATCATGTGCTGTCCGTGATTCTGCAACCCAGATGGCCCATGGCTGGCAGCGGTAGCATGCTGGTTTCTGCTCAGCAGTTCTTCACTTATCTGCAGTGATCGAGCCAATGGAACTTTGAGAGATGTGGAGTGGCCAGACCCTTCCCTCGTTCCATCCTGCCAGCTTCTTGGGGGTACCCCATCACCACTCCGAAGTCCCTCTGCATGGTGCTGGCTGGGTCTCCCAGGTCGCCTAATTGGATGGAAGGAAACTGATGTGAGCAGGACTTGCACAGGTAGGGAGGAATGGGTGAGGGGGCCACTCCTTTATTAGAAGGCCTTGCTTGGGTAACATCACTTTTGTGGTTTTATTATTTTTTTAAAGTCTCAGCAGTCAGTTTTTTAAAATGTTCAAAAAACAAAGAGAAGCTTTTTGGGCAAAGAAAAATGAAACCTGTCAGCTGGTCTTTGGTTGGGTTCACAAAATCTTGGAGCAGAAAAGGCTTCGCGCAAGTGTCTGAAAATAGCATCTTAATTATAGATTAGAAAGGAATAATCAGCAGAGTCTATTCACGACTGTATTACTAGTGTGACGTTACCACTAAACAAGTACAGTAATAAAAGAGTAAGCCAAGTGACAAATTGCAGCAAGTTCAACACACACTCATACACACCAGCCATCTGCACTTTTTAGAAAAAGTGAAAACGATATGGATTCACACTATACATGCTAGTTGCTGCTGCAGCATCAAAACTGTTCAGCAGAACTCAAATCATTTTTTCCATTAAACACAAAAACGAAAATAATGAAGAGTTCACAAATTTAGTACTAATGTCCAGACTTCATTTATTTTAAAAAAATTGACATCATAAGTTACAAAAACATTAACCTCATTTTTTCTTTATGCCAAGTCATGAAGAAAGAGTTTCTATTTCAAAACCACGGTAGTCAGCAGTCTATGCACCTTCCAACTTTACTAATTCAACAGATTAGGAATTAATCTATTTTAATTTTATCCAGTTTAATCAGACTATTAAAAACCTGTAAATTATTTACAGTGTATTCTAATAAATAGTCCCCCAAAACATATGTTAACACATTTCTCTTTGTTTTTTCCATTAGGATAATCATAATGCAAGTTTTCCCATTTTACAACTAGAAAAATCTGAGAGCATGGAATGGACAAAGAACATATTTAAAAAGATTTTAGGGATTCTAATCCTTTAGGCATCTGTTTTCAATATTAGAATCCAAATTTAACATTTTGTTTTGATAACAGGTCTTATTCATTTCTGAACAAAACAGCCCTGTGGTTTATATTTCTGATAAGACATTTAACACATGCTGAATATTTCTACTAGTCTGGTAACAGTGAACCATTGTCCAGGGAACATTAATTAAGAAGACAAATGTTCAATGGCATTAAACTTAACAGTACAAATATAAACATAGACAACCAGTACTGTCTGACAACACTTAATGCCAACTTCTTTACATAAGACACAGCAAAATATGCTGATCTTTTGAAGATGAGCTTCAACTTTCCATGTGGTATGTAATGTTTAAAACAAATTTCAGAAATTTATGCTAAATTGTTCAGAAAATGAATGGATATAGTCAGATATTCCTCTTTAAGAAACTTCGGGATTTTAGGAGCCTAGAGATCATGATAAATAAAGAATCCATCTAATGAGCGATTTAAATACTTCATTTTGCAATTAAAATCAGTGGCTGCAAACAATGCTATTTTATGTAGAAGTCCAACTAATTATAACAACATATTTACATGGCTAATCTAAGTCTGAAAAAAATATTTTTATGTAGTCTATCCTTACTCTTATATCTACTGTAGTCCTTACAATGCCATTCTGTATCTCTTCTAAATGATTTATATCAGCAGACATAGCTAAGAATTCAGAACCGACAGGACTCTACACGTTTTTTCAAGAGAAGTCTTTCCCAGTATAGAGTTAGAATAGTATAGTAAGTGCTTTTATTCAGTATTTTATTTTGAAAATCATTCCCCAATACAAGCAATTACAAATCTGCCTTGACCTAATGAATCGTAAGAAACTAGTGCGATGACAGTACTATGTTATAATAATGGCTTATTACTCCTTTTTGCCTATATCTTTAACAATTTTTGTACAATTCTTCACCCACTAGTTTGCTTTGGCACCCTCGTCCAAACAATGTGTTCATTGATATTAAGCATTCTTGATTGGCTGGTGTTAAATTACTGAAACAATCAGCTATTAACATTTCAATCTATTAAAAAATGAGGCCTGACTTAGTTATTCAGCCAACCTCATGCGGTCTGTTATAGGAGTCTGCAGAGCTTTTAGAGGCCTAATAAACCCAAACTGACAGAACCATCAACAACATGGTTCTGGATAGCTGCTAAGGATCAAAGGTCTAACCTTCATCTCAGACTCAAAAGAATTGTAGAGTTGAAAGGGACTACAAGGATCACTTCTCTGTAGTGTGCAGTAAACCCAATTAAACCTCCTATGACAGGCAATTTAAACTCACTGACATGTTTCCTCGCAACACGTTTTTCAATGCCAGATAAACTAAGTTATGTATTGTCTTTGTACCCAGGATAATGTATTATGATGAATGGTTACTACATTCTGTTTTCAGTCTACATCACTGTTTTCCACATGAAAACCTTGTAGTAGCCATATTAATTGTGAAAAGCAGAATCCACTACTCCAAAGATGATGGCAGGAAACCCCTCTGAAGATCCTCTAAAAATTGCAGCAGGCCCTTTATGCACAGTTCATATGTAGGTATAATAGTATCTCTACAAATGATCTATACAGGAAGTTCTTGCCTTAAGACCACATTTAGTACCAGAATTTCTGTTGCTAAGCAAGGCGATTGTTAAATGAGTCGTGTCAGATTTTACAACCTAAAAAAAGCCATGGTTGTTAACCGAAATTGCAGTTGTTAAGTAAATCACATGGTTCTTAAGTGAATCATGCAGTAGTTATATTAATCTGGCTTCTACTATTGATTTTGCTTGTTAGAACCTATCTGGTAAGGTTGCAAATAGTGATCATGTGACCTTATGACACAATAATCATTGCCAAACACCTGAATTCTGGTCACATGAGGGATGCTGCAACAGTCATAAGTGTGGGGATCAGCCATAAGTCTCTTTTTTTCAGTGCCATTGAAACTTCAAACAGTCATTTGGTGTAAGTTGAGGACTACTTGTATTTAGGAATGCTGTAACTACAATAATAATATAAACTTTATAGAGTTGCTATGATAATATAAATGTACGTAGGTTTTAAATGGAACCTAAGTAATTTGTACAGCTTCAAGTCAAAGTGCATGTTCACCCAACCAGTGCCTCACACAATTCTTGGTAGGTTTTTAAGCATAATAATGGCCTAAGTGTTTTTGCATCAAGTCTGTGGGTGTTAATCACTGGATAAAAATTTAGACTTTAAAAGCTGAAAAACCCTATGTCTATATTCAACAGACAGACTGATTATTTCTCTTGAATTTATAGTTGAACATTAGAAATAAGAAACTTTCTAAATTAATTAATAATCCAAAAAGTTAAAAACTCAACCTATCACAAGCAGTTGACTTCAATTATACCCTCAAACATTAGGTGTGAGCAAAAATATTAAGAATTTCTCTTACCCATTCCCAGGAGTAGCAGAGCAGCCAGGTGAATGGCTCAAGGAGGTGTTGCCTGCACAAGGACTTTTCTTAGTGGACAGATCAAGCACTCCGTCTGCAACAACATGAATGTAATTTGAGAATGGGAAAGAATGGGAAAACCAAACACATATTTGAAAATGTATTAAGGTCGTCACTTGTTAATCTAGGTTCAATTCAATGTCTCTTCCCGAACTTCGCATTAAATTATCTTAGCACATCAATAAGTATTTTTATTTATATTGTTTATAACATATTCTTAAGTTTAGCAAAAAAAAAAATCCCAAAGAAAAATCTTCCAATATTTTTGCTAGCAAAGATAACAAGATTTTCAATTAGTATAAATATTTCTATCCAAAAATGTTAATTGTGCAAGGTCTACATCAGCAGGCTATATCCTAGAAAGATGTGGAAAATATTTTGAGATTTTAGACATGGAGATTGGCTAAACATTTCTTCCCGATATGATTTTCAATTAAAATTACTTAGAAGCATAGAGTCATAGGTTTAAAAAGAACCTTGGAGAAATTCTAGTCTGACTTGCCAAAGGCAGGAATCCTTGGACCATCTTAGACAAATGGCTAAGTGATGGAGCACCCATGCTGCTATTCCATTACTTAACAGCTCTCATAGTCAGGAAATTCCTCCTTATCTCTGTAAAGTTTCACTTATTGGTTTCTGTCCTCCCCTTGGGCAGTATGGGGAATAAATCCTTATTTTTCCCCTGTGACAGCCCTACAAATATAGAAATATTGCTGTTATGTCTACTCTTCATCTTTTTTTATTGAAGCTAAATATAGGCAATTATTTTAACCATTCTTATGATTTAGCCTCCAAGCTGTTCACCAGCACGTTGCTCTTTTCTGCACTCTTTCCAGTTTCTCAATATCCTTTTTTTATTGTGGCAACCAAAACTGGGTACAATACTCCAAAGTGGTTTGATTCAGCATAGAGCAGAACTATCACTTTCTGCAGTTCTGGCATTGAATTTATGTTGATACAGCCCAAGACTGAATTCACTCTTGGTAGCTGCAGCAGTTCATATTTAATGTGGTCCTTCTCACAGGTACAACTGCTGAGCCAGCTCCATGTATATTGTATCTCTATATTCTGTATTTTCTATCTAAATTCAGAACACTACATTTCTTACCACTGAGCTGCATTTTGTTGGTTCAATGTTCAAGTCTATCAAGACCCTTTTGAATCCTGAGTTAGTGTTTTGAGGCATTGGCAATCCTTCGCTGACCCCAAATTTATGATATCTGTAAATTTACTGAGCATCACTACTAAATCCTCTTCTAAGTAATGTATGAGTATTCTGAAGAGCACTTGATCCATGAGAGAACTCTGAAGTATCTTATTGCATTCCTTACTCCATTTAGATGTATATCAATTAAGGGCCACACGTCGGGTACAGTTGGTCAATCAATTGCAAATTCATTTAGTAGTGGGACCACACATCCCACATTGTTCTATTTTATTAAGAGGGTGGCTCTGAACTAGTTCACTGAATGTCCTACTGAAGTCAAGATACATTATATCCATAGCATTCTCTTGATCTATGGATTTGGTCATTTTGTTGAAAGAAAAAAACCCCACTATGATTTGTTTAACATAGCCTTTGTTTAATTAATGTATTTATTTATTAGTGACACTTATATACCGCCTTAAGTGCAAGCACTCTCTAAGCGGTTTACACCATTAAGCAATGT
>JANHGD010005035.1:9045-22720 GCA_027560375.1 Imantodes cenchoa | reverse complement strand
GCTTTGCAAGAGCATGTTTTTCCTTTTCTCATCCAGGAAGGTATAATATTCTGCCTTTTTAATATTTCATAGAATATTTCATTCTTCTAGGAGAGGGGTGGATGCTAACTTTCTACAACTAGGAAAAAGAAACACTGTCACACTCCATTGGGGAAAAGTTTTGATTATATAGAATGTGCTCTAAATGGCATTTTCACTGTTCACTGCACACTTAATGAAGAGAAGAGAGTTTAGAATGCATGGGGCTGCACACAAAGATTCTCACCTAGTTTGAGAAATGCCAGAATTAGTCACACTTCAGTAAGAAAGTAAAAAAAAAAATCCATGATGTCTTAATCCACCAATCTTCAGAGAAGGGCCAATACCTTATAATGTGGGCTGCCCTGGGCGGATGCATCCACCACAGACTACTTAGATAAGTTCCAGTGTTCCAAAGACTTGAAATATTATTATTTATCTAACACATACAAATTCTCATTAAGGCTATTCACTGTTTTGAGCCTAAAATGTTAGCAACTTACTTACAGTCACTTTGGAATCAACCATTTCCCTCCTAATGAGGGAATTTAGATTGGCTTCCAGGTGAACTTTTAATCCTAAATGACACAATCAAAACCATTAGCTGATTTGTGTGCTATAATAACTTCTAGAGAATTCTCCCAGGCTATAGCTGTCACAGAACATTCTACTTACATAACAGTATAAGCACCAAGCTGGATCCAGCTCCTTTTTCTGAAAATAGGATCATTTCCTTGGTTGACATCTGCTCAGGATATTTTTACCAGTTAAAAAGGAAACATTCATTAATACCCTTTTTCAACTTTTCCCACTATTGCACATAATCATGGACATCTTTAGTTGATTATGGGAGCATGGAGAGGTTTACAGAACAGGATAACAGAGTTGGAAGGGACCTTGGAGGTCTTCTAGTCCAATCCCTGTTCAAGCAAGAAACCATGTACCATTTCAGACAAATGATTATCTAATCTCTTCTTAAAATCCTCCAGTGTTGAAGCACCCACAATTTCTGGAGGCAAGTTGTTCCATTGATTATAACTGTCAGGAAATTTTCTCCTTAGTTCTAGGTTGGCTTTCTCTTTTATTAGTTTCCATCTATTCCTTTGGAGAATATGTTGACCCCCTCTTATTTATGGCAGCCCCTTAGATATTGGAACATTGCTATCATATCACCACTAGTCTTTCTTTTTATTGAACTAGACATACCCAATTCCCTCAACTGTTCGTCATCTGATTTAGCCTCCAATCCCCTAATTATTTTTGTTGCTCTTCTCTGCATACTTTCCAGAGTCTCAACACCTTTTTTATATCATGGTGACCAAAACTGGATGAAATATTCCTATTGTGCTGTTATCAAGGCATTATAAAATGGTGCTAACATTTCATGTGATCTTGATTCTATCCCTCTCTTAAGCAGCATAGGACTGTGTTGGCTATTTTGGCAGCTGCAGCACACTGCTGGCTCATATTTAAGGAAGAATTGTCAATTAGATTTACAGGGTAGGGGAATATCAACAAAATTGCTATGCCATCCCTTCTGCCAGTGGACCTCACCTTTGAATTCCATCAATATCCACTCAGGCAGATTTTGAATCTAATTAAATATTTGATTTATACTATATGCCTCTTATCCTAACCCTAACCCTAACTTCTTGACCTTGGCAACTTCAAGATGTGTGGACTTCAACTCCCAGCGTTCCCCACTCAGCTTGCTGAACTAGAGTTTTTAAAATATCTCAGAAAATGGCAGTGTCATTTCTGACCTGTCTATTCTGTGCAGAGAAAATTGCAGACATGACCTTGTATTTTGGAAAGCTTGATTGAAGAGCAACTTTCCCTTTTTATTGTAAAAAACTATGTAAAGATTCAGTAGAAATTTAGAAAATTGGAATTTAATGAGACAGTAGGTATAATATTATTAGATGCCATTACTTGCTATTGCTGTGCAATAACTATTATATCAAATATGTTTTCACAGATCTAAACTTCAACAATTGCATGCTTATTCACTGTGATTGAGTGAAAAGGAAATTTCACTCAACACAAGTAGGAGACAAAATATTCAATAGCAGTTGGTAAAAGTCACTGCCATCTGTACAGACTATATATTTTATTGTTATGATGTATATATGTCTTTTGAATGCTTTTATTTTTGGTATAATTCTACATATTTTATTTATAAATATCATTAAAGATCTACTTGACCTAACCATTCAGGTTCTAACCATTAGTCCTATTATTTTAGTTTAGCTACATAACTTATCAATTTAGTTACAGATCACATCAAATCTTTTTATGACCATGGTATTATGGTCATGAGGATGGGATAAAGTAATTAAAATAAACTTCAATGACCATTTAATGACAAAGTAATAATAAAAAATATAAAAAGCTAGAATATATTTTATTTATTTATTTATTTGTTCATATTTATATATATGAAAGATATATGAATTTAGATAGATATAGATGATATAGATATAGATATAGTTATAGATGCATATATATATGCATATATATATATATAAAATCTAAAAAAAGAATTAGGCGCGTTAGATGGCGTAGAGAACTATAAAAGGTTAATACGTGGAAGACTATATCAAGCTACAGAGCATTCTAATATGGTGAATTAGGTGCTCATTAAATCTAAAGCAAAAGACATCATCATTTTAAGGGAAAACATACATTCTTATCAAACGTGTCTTTCCTCACAACAAAATAAAAAAGGGCATAAGGACTTATCATTTATCAGATTAACTACTCTAATTCAGTACTGTCTGGTCATAAATTTTTACTCTCTAGGTGGAAACATTTATGTACCACCTCAAATAGTTTTTTTTCTGCTTATGGAAAGAGAAAATTGCATCTTTAAAATGTTTACATAAAAATAGTATTCAGGCAAAAAAAGAGAGATTCTTTATTATATCATTCGTCAATATGTAAATATTATATTTCATATTACAACCATTGCTTGTGGTTCTGACAATGTACTGTGCTCAAAATGATGCTGTGCATTTCAATTGTATTGAGGTACTGTGTATCTAATTATTTACTAAAATGGCTTTCTGTCTTCCCACTCTGAACAATGACACTAATTTGAATTTTTTTCTGAAACAAGTAGTATAAAAAGAGAACTTTGATTAGCTGACAGTGCTAATAATCACAGTAAGACATAATTTATTTTATGTTTAAAATTTTAAATAGCATTTTCTGGTAAGTGTATATGTTTTATTTCCATTTCATCGCCTTTTACAGTTATTTAATCCTGCAGCAAAGTCATGCTGTTTCTATGGCACCTCAATTTCCATGGCAACAGACTGTGAAGCTATAAATACTATTTTTAATTTAGTGTGAGAAAAAGAAGTAAGGTTGTGAATGAAAACAAAACCAAAGTACCTTAACTGAAAAATGGAAAATAATAGTATCTGTCATAAAAAAGCAGATTACAGGATCTAACAATATGTTTTAATTACAATAACCTGTTTTGGGTTCAAGTGATCCCAAATCTGGCATTTTGAGTGATTTCAAGTCACAAAATCACAAGTTTAGTTTTCCTTTTTTCATGAAAAAAGGAAGGTTTTGAATACTTGCCCATTGTTTGTTAATCTGCAGGTTTTCGTACATTCCTGAGTAAAATTGTAGTCTCCTCATTATTTTACTATTTTCAGAAATTATGTTTTACCTGAGTAAAGTAAAATCCTTCTATAGAGAATTGAATCAGATGGTGCCGTTAATTTAACCATTTTTTTCTCAATATGGTACTCTTAGGGATATTGTATACCAAATCCCAGTCAAGCAAGCCAATGGATGCATTGACTTGGGGATATGGAAGCTACATTCCAGAATGTTGGTGATGCCATTTTGGGAAACACTTAATTGCAAAATAGTGCTAAATAATTGTACTATTTGTGTTATAATGACAATTTAAATCTATACTCTGTAAGCTGCTTACTTTGGAAAAAGAAGATTTCTGTAAAAGGTTCCATTAAATCTAATTTACTTATTTGTATAACCTATACAATATTATTTGAATATTCTTCATTGTCAAATATGTAACAAATATACTACCTTTTACAATTAAATCGATACAACGCTGAAAGTCTTTTTTTTTTTTAATCAAGAAACCACTCAAATGATAAACAAAAGCTAGCGAACCCTTTTGTAATATAGTTCTGGAACAATTGTTCTCTTCTAAATAAGATTGTCAGGTATTTATTTTACTATTTTTATGAGTAATCTAAAATAAGGCATAGAATTTACGTGTGTGCATGCTGTTGTAAACCTTTGTGAATATTCTATGAGAAAATCCAAAATTAATTTAGATGATGTCATGAACTGAAGGAGCAACAGCAGTATATCTGAAATATAATCTATTTATTTATTAAATTTGTATGCCGCCCAATCCTGAAGGACTCAGGGTGGCTCACAACAATAAAAAACAATACATCAGTAATAAATAATAACAATGAAATAGACAATATAAAAAAACACATTTCCGACCTTAAAAACATGGACCATACAAAAGTTAATAATTTAAAAAGCCCCTTACAACATCCATTTATTCAGGGGACCAGGGAGGTCCCAGGCCTGTCGACACAACCATATTTTCACTTCTTTCCTGAAGGCTGGCAGGGTGGGGATAACGCGGATCTTGGGGGGGAGTGTGTTCCAGAGGGTCGGTGCAGCCACAGAGAAGGCCCTTGCTTGCAGGCCCACCAGCCAACATTGTTTGGCTGATGGGACCACCAGTAGGCCAACTCTGTGAGCCCTAATCGACCTTAGGGAGGTATGCTGTAGAATGCGGTCCTGGAGATATACTGGTCCCAAGCCATGTAGAGCTTTAAAGGTAATCACCAACACCTTGAATTGCGTTCGGAGACCAATAGGTAGCCAGTGCAGTCTGCGTAGGATGGGTGTCACGTGGGTGTATCTAGGGACATCCATCACGGCACGTGCCGCTGCATTCTGCACCAGCTGAAGTCTCCGGACGCTCTTCAAGGGTAGCCCCATGTAGAGCGCGTGGCAAAGGTCAAGTTAAGTCCATAGGAGCAACTGGTGTGGCACCTGCAGTATTGAGGTTATCACCCCCTATTGATGGTTAGCAGATAGGCTGCTGGACTTTGGGACAACTGAAGCAACCAAGCCTGAAATCTCAGTGGAACACTTCCTTTAGCAATATTTATTAATATTTATTAATCCACATGTAAAAGTTTCAGGGACTGAGAACTGTTGTGCCAGTTGGTTATTACTTGCTTGGTATTTAGTTAGTTCGACTTCAGTCATTGTGGTTTATAAATCCCCCTTTCATGGCCTAGCCTGGAGTTGGGAACCCAGATATGTATACATTAATCCAAAAACTACAGAAAACAAGCCATGGCTTAGTGTGATGTATGAATTCCTTCAGCCTCGGGATTTGTCATTGCTCTTTGAAAGAACCAAGCACAACCTTTTTTGTATCAAGGACCACTTGGTATTGAGGTAGATCTTAAGCAGACAGTGAATGGTCCTACCAATTCTATAACTTTTCAGGATTCTTTTATTGAACGTTTGTTGGCTCCTTCTTCAGAACCCTTGTTCCTTTCTCTTTTTGATATCTCTTATTTAACATCCCCCTCATCCTAGCACCCTCAGTGCCAAGGACCAAATTGTCACTCGAAAATGATTTTTAGTCTAAGGATTGTTTGCAGACTCAGAGGAGTGCAATTTGTCCTTCACTTCTCTAATTAACTGTAGCAACATGAAATTGGCAATCCAAGGATGGGGAAGCCAACTGGAGTATCCAACCAGTTGAACTGAAACGAATCTATTTATAAAACAGGGCCATGGCTGAAGCAATGCTGGTGTCATTGTATTATTGTACATCACTTGATCATTTGCTCTAGTGATCAGTCCAGGTAGGGTTCCCCTCATATGTCTCCTGATGTAGCTGAAAGTTTTTTTCCCCAGAAAAGTTGCCAGAGGGTCTGAGCATTCTGCCCAAATTCATCCAATAATTGAGGGTTGGGATAATCCAACAGCTGCAGACTCATATCCCTTTCATCTGGACATGAAAACAATGTAGAATTGCCTTGTTGAATCTTTAAGGGTTGCGGACATCATTGCCCTGTTAAGCAAATCCCTTTCCAAAATATTTAGACTTCAAATACGTACAATAACTAGTTGGCCAGTCTTAGTAAGCTGATAATTAAAGACTGTATATCTCCCATTGAAAACTTTGCACAATTGATTCCTTGGTCTTTGTTTCTAACCCTTTTTCCTCAATCAGAATTTCCATTTTCTAAAAAAAATGATCCAGCAGCAATGCTTGTCAACGTAGTTGGCCATGAGTTGGAATCGCCTTCCAAATTGAGCAGCTAGTTAGTAACAACAAGGGTGGTTGAAGTCTACAAGGTCGGACAGCAGATATGGGGAAGGCTACCACAGTGTTTAATACACAAAAAAGTCTTTAACTTTGCTTTCCTCAATTTTTCAATTACTTGATGTGGTTAGTTGACTCTCTACGCCTCTGTGTAATTGTGCCTCTGAGTGTGACATAAATGTTTTGTAAATGTTGTGAAGCCATACTTATTTTCTCTCCCTCCCTCCTTTATGTTTCAGTCACAAAGAACCAAAGAAACTCCCTGTTGTTCACTCCTCCCAGCCGAGTGAGTTGGTTGTCACTTATTTTTTCTGCGGAGAAGAAATTCCCTACAGGAGGCTGTTAAAGGCCCCGAGCCTGACACTTGGGCACTTTAAAGAGCAGCTGAGCAAAAAGGGAAATTATAGGTAAGCATCTTTGTGGTTTCTTTCTTCTTTTTCTTGTGTTTGCACAGACTGACTGCCAAAATAACCACGATGTATTTGTAAGCAGCCTCCCACAAGGAAAGGTTTATTGTTCTCTTTTGAAGGTTGGCTGCAACTCGGTTCACTAGCTGAAGTTTTTCTGACTTCTTTATGTTTACCCACCCAGCAATAGTACTCAGCAGGTGGGTCGGTTGCTCCAGCAACCGAACTGAGATCTCATCCGGTGAGTAGATGTGAGATTGTCGTCTGGCTTGCCTTTTGCAAGTCGACAGACTTGCATAATAGGTATCTCTTCAAAGTTCTTATTTTCTTTCTGCGATGATAACACCGCTGCTTTAGAAGTTTCCTTTCTTTCATCAGTTTGGTTACACTTTACCTGATCATTCTGATTTCGCAATTTGAGCCCTAAAAAATAGTAATAATAAAAGGAACAGGGTAGTCATCAACTACGGAGATACTAATGGAAGTAAAATTGCTGGGACTTGCATCTGATAGCTATAAATGAGTACATATATTCCTGCATTTTGTTTATAAGGGGAAGGGTCTCTAAAATGTGTTTTTCCCCCTTTGGTATTGGTTGATTTAGCTTTGCAGATAAAACAGTCAAGGGTTACCAAAGTCCCAATTGGTTGTGCAAAATATTGTAACCTAATCTATGAATGTCAATGGCTGACTGACTTTGACTATTGTGCTTAGTGAAGTATTTGCTCAAATGCCGTCTGTTAGGAAAGAGTTGGGGCTTCTTTTGAGGGTAAATATTCCATATGTTCTGCAAAATTAGAGTGTATTATCTACTGAAGTCCTGAGGGCAGATTTACCCAGCAGATAACATCAGTAGGACCTTTTGATCTCCATACCTGTCTACTCTCTTACCCATCTATCAGTCTTCTTCCTTATTTTAGGTTGACTTTTAAAGTCCTCCTAAAGGGCTTATGACCTATCTGAGGACTTCCTATGTAATTATTCAGAGAATCAACTTGTCCCATCTCCCTGTTACTGAGGCATACATATTAAGCAGGAGTTATTATCTCTGGTGATGGTAGAGAACATCTTGAGGAATGCTTTATTGCTCCATTGGAACAGGTGGGGCTTCATTTCACAATATGACCCTCTAACCCAGTGGTTTCCAAGCCCCACAGGGGAGCAATTTGATTTTTAGTGGGGGAAATTGGAACCTTGTTTAAACCAAGTTAATGGCCTTTTAGGCTTCTTCCGCATGAGTAGGAGTTCACTTTTTGAATAATAAGAATTATATCTCATGGAGGGGGCATCAGGATTTTAGAAATGTTTAAGTGGGGCATGGCCAAAAAAAGTTTGGGAACCACTGGCCTAGAGTCAGACACAACTGACAGGCAAACCTTTACCTTTTACCTTTTATACACTTAGTTCCTGGCAAAGCTGAGAGCCCTGAACAAAAGCAGAATCAGAATCAGAGTTTATACAACCGGGCCCACTATATTGCAAAGACAAGATATAGAAAAAGGCAGGCACAATGGAAAGTACAGAATGACATTGGAATAGTTTAGATAAATCCATCCCCGTGACCTTATTATTATTTATCCTTTTGTTCTAGGTCAGCATGCGGAGCCATATTATCTTTCAGATAAGGCCAGTGAATAGAAATAATTTAGTTTACTGGACCACAAGTTCCTATCGGAGTCTTCTCCCGTCACCATTCAGGGTCAATTCAGCTTGCTAGTTAATGTTTTCTTACAAGGGCACTTTAAGGAGTTCATATGTATGTGGGGTGGGGGACCTCATAGATTTGGTAGTGAATGCAGCTGACATATAAATACAACAATAAAATACAACAACAGAGTTGGAAGGGACCTTGGAGGTCTTCTAGTCCAACCCCCTGCTTAAGCCAGAAACCCTACACTACTTCAGACAAATGGTTATCCAACATCTTCTTAAAAACAAGACCCTGTGGCCTAGAGGTGGAACTCTTGCCTCACAATCAGGGGGTTGTGAGTTCGATCCTAGGTAGATGTAGAGTCTCCTGCTGGGCAGGGGGTTGGACTCGATGACCTGCAAGGTCCCTTCCAACTCTGTTAATCTGTTAACTGTTAACTTCCAGTGTTGGAGCATTCACAAGTTCTGGAGGCAAGCTGTTCCACTGATTAATTGTTCTGATTGTCAGGAAATTTCTCCTTAGTTCTAAGTTGCTTCTCTCCTTGTTTAGTTTCCACCCATTGCTTCTTGTCCTACCCTCAGGTGCTTTCGAGAAAATGTATATAGGGGAGTATCTTTTACCACCAGGCAACAAACATATTTGTATACATTTGAAAAAGAAATAAGGAACTCCATCTAGAAACATTTCAAGAAGGAAGTTGAACCTATTAACCTGACTATCCTTATCTAAGTTACATTAACATTGTGCCAAAACACATCTTAAGGCTTATATTATATCCCAACCCCTCCCTAAACCTTGAGAATTCAAGGTCATCTGAGGTCTGTGTCTATGTCTGGATATGCTGTATATAGGCTGATGCAATTCTGTAGAGCTTACATAAAGTTGACTATTACCGTTCAGGGCAATGGGCCCAAACTGTGCTCTCATTGGTTCTTAGGAGACCCATTTGCTAGATAACTTCATTCCCTGCCTACTTAAATATACTTCAAGGCAGACACTGTAAGTGACAAAAGATTGTGAAGCATGGAAATGATAAGTTAACTGAATTGAGTGAGGCAACAGAAGGAAACATAAGAGGAGGCCTGAAATTAAAAATTTCTTAAAGAGCAAAGACTTTCATTTGTTTACACAAGCAACTTCTTCAAAAGAGGGTTAACATTTACTGCAATAGAGCCTTTTACTAGAATTTGTTCCACAGTAGAACCTTCCGTTGTACTGCAGTGCTGTCATTTTTTGCAGCAAAACCAAAGGATACCAAATCAACATATTCATTACTACCTAGGTGGTCACCATGGTTGCATTCATTTCATATTGTGTAAGATTTATTGTGTGCCTGATGGAATGGACTGTGACACATTGAAATGTATGCATTAAAAAATTTGTTAAAGATTTTCCATACTAGTACTCAGCAAGAAAACATACAGTATCTACCTGACCTCAACTGATCTCAAAAAGTAAAACATAATTTTGCTTTTAAAAGAAATGTAAGAATTAAAGATGTGTGATATGAAATTAAAATAAGGAATTTGACACTTTATAAATATAGGTGGTCCTCACTCACCAACTTCCTGCAGTCATGTGATTGCATGATCACATGCTTCATAGTTGACTTTTGACAAGCAGAGCTAATGGATAATGCAAAAGTAAAATCACAAGTCAGGATCATATGATATTTCATTTAACAACCATGATGATTAGCTTAACAACTAAATGAGAAGTGATGTCAAAACCATGGTCACATGACTTTCTGTTAACAACCCTGATGCTTATGCACTGTAGCAGATTGCAAGTGAGTTTGGTTGGCAATCAGTCAATGATACATACCAGTAGAACATTTATATTATGTCCTTGCAAGTCTTTTGTTATTAGAGTGCAAGTCATTTACCCTTTTGAAAAACCCAAACTAACAGGATGGTAATGGGTAGAATCTTTTGAACTGCAATGAACATCATTTCTAGATTCTTCAATTAGTCTGTAATTCCAATTGAAATAATCACACATACATATTGTCGTGGTTATTCTTAGATGGGACTATCTGATTTTGTACTATATTTTTAGCTATTTTTAATCATGTAGTGGATTTTGTAAGCCATCCAAAGCTTACTGGGATGGATGATCATAAAAAATTACAATGATAATAAAAATGAATATGAGCCAGGCAAAGAATTGTAATCATCCAGGAATGGAATGATCTATTGGAATGATCTCAATAGTCTGACACTTCCCCTGATACCTGCCTTATAGTCATAGTCCATAAAATCATTTTTCAGTGAAGCTTTACTATTAACAGTTTTTGTGAAACCCCTATGCAAGGTATTTCTTTCTCTCTTTCAAGGCTGCAAAATCATCAATGACATCATCAGAATTTATTTGGTTTGCCAGAATGATCAAATGGTTCATTTTATTCTCCTCGGTAACCACCAGTGTTTAATAATAAAACTGCATTCCCCAGATACAACAAGAGACTGACAAAATGATGAGCTTTTCCAAAAGCATACTGTAGATGAGAGAACAGATGTGACACTTTCGATATAAATATGATTAAGTAGCTCAAGTGCATTGTCCATGACTGCCCCAGAGGTAACAGACTTAATCTTTTCAAATTTTATAAAACAGTTCCTGAACCCGTTGTTTGTGGGTATTGAAACAGTGGTGAAATCTACTTATCTCCCTTACTGCTTCGGAAACATGTGCATCCATTGCACTCGTGTTTTCACCTTCTGCACATGCATAGAATGTTTTGCGCATGCACAGAGGGTTAAAAACATGAAAATGGTGACATCCAGGCAGGTGGGCGGAGCCTCGCACTGCCACCGCTACCAGTTCTCCAAACCACTGGCAGCTGCCGCTACCAGTACACCCAGACCGGGCCAAACCGATAAAATTTCACCCCTGAATTTAGACCTTGAAAACTTTACTTCTTTTTCTTCTGAGCCTACTGAAGGACCAAGGATAAAGTGAGAATAATCTTGATAATTTCTCCATGGTTCCAGCTAGATTTTGCAAATCTAAAAGAACATATCCAGAGCTGTGATAGGCTTTATGAATTTGTCGATAGGAGAAAAATATCTACTGTATGAACTGTCATGCTTTGTTCCTTGTACAAAAGCTTTGGAATTGTTTCTTACTGACAAGACCTGATTCTTCAGCTCTGACTTTGATCTTATGGAAGACAGAGGACTTCACTTCATCAATCAGGTCTTGAAACATTATATTTATTTACTTATTGCCCAAATTTCTACCCCACTGAAATTCATTCTCTCCATAGCTTTATGCCACCTTCTCTCACTATATTCTTTTCAAGACTATTCTCAATTCTTCCCATTAAAAAGAACATTTACAAGATCTTTCCATTGTGTTGTTGAAAGCATTTAGAATTACCTGTGCAATTATTCATTTTTATCATACAATTTCTTCCAATTATCATCTATGGAAAAAATCTGGAATTATACAGAGTTTGATGAAAGAGAACATATGATAAATAGAACAAGCCAGAGTCCTGTGGCTTCAATGAATGAATCCCTTTCCACATTCTAGCCACTAGGCAGAATCAGAGAAAACTGGACTAAAAGAAGAAGAATGAGGAAAATTTATCTGTTTGGGTAGAGGTTCCCTGGGGAAAAAACCTCCTTGCAGTTTATAAGAGTGTCTCCAGATGTCCATCAGAATATCTTTAATGATGTGTTGAAGAAGTACATTTGGAAACCAGATTCTCTTTCTTGCTTTATGTTCTGTCCATTTTAGTTTGTGTCACCAAGCCTGACTCACGTGCGCAATTTTTTACTGCAGTTTCACTACGGGCTTCTTCTGTGAAGTTATAAAGTCTTATGTCATTAGCTGCTTCACTTGTTCCACCATTTTTCTCAGTTTTCCTCACCACTATCCAAATATTCTTATCCAAAGTCTTTTCTTGTTTTCATCCCAAACTCTTTTATCCTTGATCTCTTTTTCTGTTCCAGGCTGGTGTATGTCTGCTTCATTTACTTTTCCATAAACACAGGGAGCATAGGTAGCTGTAAAAAAACTGCTGCCTATTTTCTGTGAAAACAAGGAAGCAGGTTGGCTGCCCTTCGTTCAATCAATCAAGGTTTGGGGGCATCAACCAGGGCATCAGAAGGATAGCAGATGCAGCAGTAGTGTTTCTGGAGCTATGCAACTTATCTTTGTAACTGTTGTTCCCTTCTATTCCCTTTAGCTCCTTTCTTGACTCCTTCCCTGCCACATTTCAAACTGCATGACCACCTCTAACTATTCCAAACTTAATGTATTTATTAATTAATTTATTTCAAACTTAATATAAACCAAACTGCAGAAAATTCGACTTCAGCAACAGAGTGGTCAGTGCCTGGAATGCACTACCTGACTCTGTGGTTTCGTCCCCAAACCCCAAAAACTTTAACCTTAGACTGTCTACAGTCGACCTCACCCCATTCCTAAGAGGTCTGTAAGGGGCATGCATAAGCTCACCATTGTGCCTACCATCCCTGTCCTACTGTCCCATTGCCTTTTTTTTTACCTGTACCTACTTTGCTAATGTTTATGCTTATACCAATACCTACTATCTTGTATATGTCTGACAAATAAATAAATAAATAATAAAATAGCTGAGTTTAAAGAGAAGCAAGCCACCAAGGCTGAATGACTCACTCTTGCTGATTAACATTAGGATTTCCCAATACTGTTTATCCAAGAAAAAGAGTCTTAAAGAAGGAAGCAGACAAGAGAAGGTTTTAATCAACTTTAACAAATATCATATTGTTACTAAACATTTTAGGATAAAGCTATCATTTTCCTTCTGTCTGGTAAGTTTTCTGTAATATTATTCTGGACATGGTCAAGCAAGGTCATGAAAAAAAAAGGTCCATCATGGTGTAAGTAGTTATGGTGGAGAAGACAACCTTCTTAGATGGGGAGCATGTTTAGAATATTGATGGCATGTGGTGGACACATGCACAAAATAATAGTTATGCTAGGAATGACTATAAGACTATTAATACCAGTAAATCATCAGTTATTACAAAATAAATTAGCTATAATAGATATAATGCAACTAGATACAATGCAAGATATTAGATTCAATACAGCTAGCGAAATCTCTATCATCCCACAGAAACCCAAATGAATTTTCATGAAACCTCAAAGGAATTCAAGAAAAACTGGAGATTGGTTCTTTCTTTCTTTCTTTCTTTCTTTCTTTCTTTCTTTCTTTCTTTCTTTCTTTCTTTCTTTCTTTCTTTCTTT
>JANHGD010005034.1:48281-58788 GCA_027560375.1 Imantodes cenchoa | reverse complement strand
GTTGTCCATGGACTCACCTCACTTACGTGCATCGCCCCCTGGCCTCTGAATTTTTCTCGTTGAAACTGAAGGGAATCCACTTGGTTACCATTACTGCTAATTTGTCTTCTATATGGGATTACCAAAATCAGTATCTCAAGCTTCCTTTAATTCATAGAGTGGAACTCCTATTTCTATTTGTTGTAATAACCTATAAAATTTTGAAATTGTTCCTTTTGGTTGTCTTAAGTAATGGCGTATTACATTCTTGAAATTAATGCAAAGCTTCTCTATCTAATTTCTCCATCCAATAAAAATAATTACCTGAAGACTAGCTGACCGGTGGGAGATGGGGCATCCCAACATTGCCAGCGTGACAAGAGGTACGGTAATATCTTTTTCTTTTGTGAGCTTCTGTTTGTCATTTGCAGGGAAACATAGGCTCATGAAAGAAATGCCACAGAGATCTGACCTGGGGTGATGGCATGCATGCCAGCAGAGAGGGCTCTGCATGCCACCTCTGGCACGCGTGCCATAGGTTTGCCATCACAGCTCTATAGAATCTAAGGGTGAATGACTGAGTTTAATCTATAAACTCCCAATTTTAATTACAATAATTCCTTAGCCATAATTTTACCTACATTATTATTTGATATAATTTTTTTCTCCAAATTTTATGCCCCGGCTTTTTTTTTTCCTTTCCTCTAAACCTGAAGATTCAAAAAGACTAAAATGGTCAATATAATTTCTGTTACTCTACAGCTCGATCCAGCATTCTTATTTAATCTTCTAGTAGTTTGAGCCTACTTTCCACAGTGCCAAGGACAAATCATACATAGCTTCCTTCATGCCTTGTTAGAGAACTCTGCCGACAAGCTCTGCATCTCAGTTAAAGTTGAAATAACTTTTCGTCCTTGTGTCGTAAAAACAATTAATTTGAAAGAAAAGCCCAATTTGTATAGAATTTCATTCTGCATAAAGATTCTGATAAAGATTTGAATTCCTTTCTTCACTGCAGTGTAGCTCCATTGATATCTTGGAAAAAGAATATTCTCTCACTGTCCCATTTAATCTCCTCTATTCACATTTTTTAATAATGTTGCCTTTATATATGAATTCAGAAATCTAACCAAAACGTCTCTAGGTTCCTGCGTGTTTCTAGGACAGCAGCACATTCAATATCTTTTTGTATCAGTTTGTATCAGTGCTCACATCATTAATTTTAAAGATGAGATAAGTAACTAAATTGTTTATTCCACTTTTATCTGCCACTCTTTTAATCCTTACATTATTTATCCTTTAAATGTGTCAACTCAATTTTTATTTCAGAAATACTCCTCTGAGCTTTGTCTGTCTCAAGAGTGTTATTTGTAGCCATATCATAATCGCTGGCTGTCTGAGCAATATTTGCTTTGGCATTTCCATAAATTGTTTATTCATTTTCTCTGTCAAAACTTGAGATATTCTCACAGCATTTTAGTCCCATTCTATTTGCAATTGCCTCTTTATCAGATGCATCTTGCCAGTGGACAATGCTTTCCTCCATTGATTTTTTTTATTATCATTGTTGGGAACCTCCTCAACCGCCTTCAAATCTTCTAAATAAATTTTAATCTCCTTTCCTTTGCATAGAGTTTCGTTCCTGAACATCCTGAGGTATACATCTCACTATTTGAAATTTAATAAAGAAAACTGGTTGTATTAAAGAAAATAGCTGGATCAAGGGAGCACCAAATTCATTAGTGGCTAGCTTTGCCTAACCACCCCTATTATTTTCATTCCCATAGTTTCACATAGAAATCAGAAACACTTCAAATACATTTTTCCATATATAATGCAAAATCAGTGTTGTTTCAGTTAATTTTCAACTGATTTCTTAGAAAAGTCTGAAAAGAGGTCATTGGTATGACAAAGAATATTAAAATAGTTCTGTCATCTGCTCCTATAAACCCCATATCTATCCCTGATCTCTGTAAGAAGTTCACTTTCACAATATACGTAAAACTGTTTACATATTTTGAAGAAGAAATATTTTGTCCACGAAGTGCCTAGAAATTTAATATTTCATTCTTCTTTTATGGTGGTTCAAAAGTGGACTGATGTAACTTAACAATTTAAAAAGAGTACCAGAAATGGATTAAATGTTTGTTTGTTTTTAGATGACTAATCTATCCATAGTACTCTATATGATAGAAGAGAATATTGGTCACTCAGGATTCAACTGTGAAGTCACCTCACTATGGGTTCACAGCACTGATGATATTACTGTATCTAATTAGGTAATGAAACATTTGCAAAAACAACAACAACAGCAACAACAATAACCAAGGTCAAAGAACACCAAAGAACCACCTTATATGTTCAGTTCACATGAGTTTCCAATCTGATGGATTGTCTGAATGTCAAACAAGTTACAAAAACCTTGAGCATATGGACATGTCTAGAACAATCTGTGATCAATACAACTTTAATGATGGATAACATAAAAGGCTAACCATATAAATAAAGCAAACCCACAATATCAAGATGACCCCTAGACATACAGAGCAAGAAAAAGAAATGAACAAAAAACATTGCCTAGGATTAACAAATAAATCTCTAAAACCCTAAACCTTGCTTGCCTTTAAAACAAAAAAACCAAAAAAAACCCATTGTATCTGAATGGGTAATGTAGTAGAAAAGGGGTGTTAAATTTGTGGTCCACAGTCCAGATGTATCATATGCTGGTCACACCCACCCCTAGTATAGCAAAGGGAGAAAAGTCACTATATGTCACGTGACGACGTGAGTTTGACACCTCTGCACTAGAATATTGAAGTACCAAATTCATAGAGCTCTAGTTCATCAAGTAGGTCCCAACAACCATATTTATTTGTTTATACATAGTTAATATTAATGCCTTCAAACTCTGCAAACCTTTATCCATCTACAGAAATAAGATATAAGATTTGTCTTTATGGGTATTCCTCCTTTATTGTTTTTACAAATAACACAAGACAGTGAAGAAAAAGAGAAGCACATAAATATATGTGTACATTAAAATATATGTTAGAGCCAATTAACACTATTTTTCATCAATATTAACTAATATTTGGTACTATTTATTGGAATGGACATATTGGTTGCAGATTGGGTATGCCAGTAAACATTGACTGCTAACTATAAATTCCCAATACAGAACTGGGATCTCATTTAAAGGCTTTTAATACCTGTCTAATGTTGAATGTATGATCCATCATTATAGGTTATTGCGCATAGAGTATACAATGTTTCGTAATGCTACCGCCATGGTCTGTTTTTCAGATTCTGCATTAGTGAACAATTCATGCATATTTTATTGCACTAAAATCTACCGCATGGCAAACATGACCAACTTATTCAATGATGCATGAATACTTTCCCTTTTTGAGAAAACTATTATGACAGCACAATGTCTTTCATTTTTGATCAAAAACATGATTGCTAAAGTAGTTTGAAACTGCCCGTGATTGAAATGTAAGTATTTATTCCACGGGAGAAGAGGAGAAGGCCAGAAATGATTAAATATATCTTTGGACACATGAGAAATAAAGATGGCAAGTGATGCCTTTTCAATTTTTGATGCTATTTTCAAGAGGCATTTCTCTTCAGCATATTCCCATTATAATGAAAATAACATTTTTGTATTAATTTTGTTTTTTTAAAGAAGTCCTGGCATCCTGTGACTTTACTTTTAATATAACTGTTTCAACAAATGAACGACTTCTTCTTTGAGTTAACAATATTATATATCTGAAACATAATGAACAGGTAAAGAAAGAACTAATTCACTCTGTGAAATATTTTGAATTGCTGTCTATTCTGAAGTTATCCTCTGTGACTGAGGAGTGTGTGTGTGCGTGTGTGTGTGTGAAATTAATCAACCATTTATTTGTCAGTGAAATTACTATATCAAATTACCAACTTTTTTACACAGTCCTACTAGATATGTGGCTTCTGAAATGGTTCTTGGTTTGCCACATTCAGAGTAATTTGAGATGAGAATGACGTATTTGCTTTTTGTGTATGTGTGTATGAGCCTTCAAGTCAGTCTTGATTCCTGGTGTCTGCCAGGATGTCTTTCTTGGCAAGACTTTGGAAGTGTCAATTGCTAAAATTGCTTCAATCTTAGGCTGATAGAGAGAGAGTGAGAGAGTGACTGTCTCAAGGTTACCACATGGATTTGTACTTAAGATGGGAGTAGAATTCAGTCTCCTTGTTTTTAGCCCAAAGCCTTAACCACTCTACATCAAACTGAAGTTTGCTATAGAGAGCTTTTAAAGCTAAATGGATCTGACAAGATTTGTTTAAAGCTCTCTTGAGACTGGTGTTTTTGCTGCCTTGTGGCATGCCTTGATCTACCATATTATCAGTTTCAATTAATGTTGTTCAAAGATGGCTTTCTTCCAGACGTTGCATTTTGATGCTTGACATACAAATAGATGTGAAGGCTTTACAAAGTTGTCTTGTTCTTTTAAGATAAAAATGAAGATGCTACTTAACATCCATCTTGAGGGTTACAGGGAAGTGGAAGAGTCATGAAAGTGAGAAGATGATGTTATTGTGAAAATAAACTGACCTAAGTTTGTATTCATAACATTCCATAATGAGGTATAAAAAGAACAGGTATTTCTCAGATTTATGAAATGGGTTAAGTGGATAATATAGTATAATATACATGCTACATTATTGCTAATAAAACCTTCAGCATTTTAGTCTCTCTTAAACAATGGTGATAGAAAAATTAAAGATGACCAACCCTCCCCGCCCCAAAAGAACCCTTTCCCCTCAGTTGGCCAAGAAACCACAGATACTACTATTTGCAGAGGTCTACTACATGCTTTCACAGACTAAGCCTACAAGAATTCCAAACTTAAATATACAATTATGCTGTTGTGAGCAACATGTGTCACTAGGTTGTTAACAATGGTGGGTGGCTCCCAGTTCGGACTGGTTCTAAGAACTGGTAACGGCAGTGGCAGGAGGCTCCACCCACCCACCTAGGATGCTTCTGCACATGCGCAGAAGCGTCGCACCTGCGAACCTGTAGTAAAAGGTTTTAGAACCCACTACTGGTTGTTAACCCTTGTTAAAAGGGTTGCTGCTGCTCCAAAATAGTTATATTTCCTTAGATAAAACTCTTTCTATTTATGAGAACACAAGGAGCTGAAGATTACACATCAGAAGTGCACTCAGCCTGGGGAGAGCTAACCTATACTGCTCTTAAATTCACAAGGCAGAGAAAACTCTTGAATATGGGGTTAGCTATTCACATTAGTTTTTTCTCCCCCAAAGTGCTGTCATTCTTTGGAACTCTAGTGCTAAGAGCACAGCAAGTCACGAAAGATGCCCTGGTCAACCATTGCGCTCAGACCATCTCCAACTGTCTTGACTCTTGTCCTGCTATTTGGAGCAAGATGGAATCTGGGAAGAGAGAGTGAGGCTGACTATGCACACCTCTCCCTCACTTTAATCCAATTCACGTGCAAGTCTTGACACCCCCCCCAGATGTCAAGGTCCTCTTCAAAAATGATGGATGAACATCAGTGCAAAGAGAGATACTAGCCAAAACTGGGAAATTTGTGGCTTCTCAAAAGCTGTTGAAAAGCTGTTATGATTTTCCACATAAAAGAAGTCAGAGATTATTCATAAAACATCCTGCAAGCTATGGTAGTTTTCTTTTTTTATATAGGCAGAAACCCATTTCTAACTGCAATTCTAAGCATATTTGTTTGATAGCATATTTCATTGAAATCAGGATTTAGTATGTTTAGGTCAAAATGTTTGGGAGATGTGTTTAATAGTAAAAAATATCATGTTGTTTTTCCCCTCACACATACTCAGTAAAATCTAAAAACCAAAAATTAATCAAAAAACCTCCAGACCTCTGTTATCTCATGAATTTTCTGTCTGACACATGATTTAAATAACATTTTTTTTAAAAAAATGAATGTATCTAAATATGTACAAAAAAAGGAACCTTTAGATACTGCCAATCTCACATGCTCCTATATTACCTTATGCTCAGAATAAAAATGTCAACATAAAAAAAACTCCACACAGATTCCCACATTCCTTTTGTTTTCTTCAGAAAATGTAACCAATGAATTCATGTGCAATCTGCATGACCCAAAGGGTAAATATGAACTTTTATTACACAAAAACCTTGCACTTGAGGTCTTTGAAAGCCAAGATATTCTTGCTGAAATTCGGTTCATTGCATAGACACAATGTCAGTGATGCAAAGGAGGTGTAATTATGAATTCTGGAACAGTTGCAAATGACAGAGCTTGTTGGCATTTCTACGCAGAGAAAATGATAATAATCAGTATTTGCGGTCAGGAGGGCATATGTTGCTGTGTGTGATCCAACCATAAACAAGGGTTATGCTGTGCAAATGGAGAAAATAATTCCAGTGACCTTTGAACTTGATTTGATATGTAGAGCTCTACTAAATATTTACAGATGCCATGCATTTAGGATTCAAATTCGCTCTCTGCATGGTGATTTTTGCTATTGTGTCTTCATAGAGACTTCTCTGGATACTTGGGATATAAATAGCTAAGTAATATAGAAAGAAAGTGACTTCCATATCGCTCATTAAATATTCCATGTCACCCTTACCATGCACATCACCTGAGCCTTGGCCATGGCCATGCTTGATCTCAGTAAATCCCAAGTCACAAAACAAAGAACTATTTAAGCTTTTCTGCCCAAATTGTTGCTTGGGCTGAACTGGCTAAATGCATTTCCCACTAGGAAATTGGCAAATATCAGCAGCTCAATCAAAATAATAAAAAATCTCTCAGGACATGGAAATCCTTTACACAGAGAGAGGTGGAGACTAGCCAAAAGTGATAGCCATCCAAATCAATATTTCTTTCAGGATACTAAATATTAATACCCTATTAATACCTCTGTTGATTACCACCTCCAGCTACAATAATTATGTAAGCAGGAAACAGTTAATGTGGTACAAGAATGGTGAAAAAAAATATGTCCAGACTATTTTGAATGGAGTATCTTGCATGGGAATGCTGCAGGGAAATTGATAGCATCTTTATATTTCATGCAGCTGTTTCACAGGTTTTCCTACCACATGTTTTCCCAAGATTTCTAAATTAGGAAATTCCTGGATTAGCTAAGGTGAGTGATCCCACCCTGGCTAATAAAACAGGAGCAAGAAGAAACTCTTTTCCTCTTTTATCTTCTCTTTTTCTCCCCCTCCCCTAAGAAATGGGACTGTGGGACAAAAGGACAGCTCACATTTTGGGAAAGGAATGTTGAAATTCATTTTAAGGAATCGCATATAAGAAATCTGCCATTGTGACATCAATGGTGAAGTAGCGTATTCCTACTAGCAATTATAAAGTCAGACAACGTCCCTCTAAATTTCAGTCATTATCAGCATGAAGAATTATACAAATCTAATCCCTCTTTGACCTTCATGCTGAACTGACCAGAGATATAATAACAATTAAAATAATAATTAAATGAGTCAAAATAATTTTATTACAGCAGGTTTGGCATCGACAAATCTAACAAGGTCAATTTTATTTAGTTTCTTCTTTTCTTTTTCATCGCATTTGTCCAGCTATTTGCCAATTTCAACCAAGTTTTTAAAAATAGATGTTTTTTCTAATATGCATGCCTCTGAGTTACGTTTTTTGTAAATACCTTTTTGCAAGTGATTTTGCATTTTTTCCAGCATCCCTAAATAATCATCATTCTGAATTGCATATCCCTTAATTGTTAGGAAGAAATCATACCAGGATTGTTTCTGAACTGGGAATTATATACAGAGGCTTTTGGCTGAACCAGAGGTGAAGTTTATATCTGAAGCACAACATACAGAGTCAGTTATTGCAGGCAGTCACCCCAAGTCTTCTACCAGAGCCCTTTTTATGCTGAAACTTTGTTTTTGTACCCTGAAAGTGTGCAAAAATGTGCCCACTCTTTAGTAATTCCAAGAAAGTGCTCTCAGCTGCAGTCCAAGATGGAGCACCCTGTAATCAGAGCACCCTGTTAAGTTGTGGTTTCTGCATATTTAGCAGTGCTGAATGAAATGGCAATTTCTTTGGAGTAAGAGATCCTTTGTTATTTAATTAAGAAGACCTTCCAGCTAGGAAGAAATATTCACCCAAATAGATTGGTACTTGCTGCTGCATTTTAACCCTTAATCACAGACATACTATTTCAGCTACACTATTATAGACATGATGAGGTCATGACCACTCTAGCTCCTGGCCATAGTCCAGAAAATTGCATCATAATATTGTGACTAGTGGTTCTGGATCTATTGTTTCCAAAAGGTGCAGAAAACCATTTGAATTTGTTCTTGCCATATAAATTATTGCATGACGTAGATTGTACCTGGTCATCAATTTCATCGGGAGCTTCATGTTCGCTAATGTCAGAATCGGCGGTGATGGCGGGTTCCTCATTGTCCATTACAGATTTTTTGGCGCAATACGATTCCACTTCATTCAGATTACTCTCTGCTTCTTCACACCATGTTAGAACAGTTTCTTAAAAGTTTGGATCACCAAATCGCACTCTTTTTGGCAGAAAACATGGCCCCAACATTATAAAATATATATACGTTAACGAAGATGTGCGGTCAAAATGACCGCAACTCAAATTCAAACACCGCTACAGAAAACACCAAATAACTCACACAAACACAATGCTGCATACACTCTTATTGGCAGGAAAACAAAAGCTATTCACAACCGGAATGATCCATTTCTAAAAATAGGGGTGTTCCGAACATTTTGTAAAAATGTTGAGGTCACTATGACCGTGGGTCTGTGGTTATGTGTTAATCTTTAGGTGGAGCCCTTTTTAATTGTAATTTTTAACCTTTTGCTCCACTGTATGGTAGGAGGACATGATTTCCTTCCTGTATATCAAAATATACAGTAATTGGATTTCTCATGAAATAGTTTCCATTTGAATAGCCCTACATTGAATTGTGCTGTATATCACTTCCTCACAGGGTGGGTTCCTCCCAGTTCAGACCAGATTGCCCAAACTGGTAGCGACCCACTGGTGATGTCACAATGGCATCATGGATCCGGTTCAGTCGGTGCTGATCCGTGGGCGCCGCCATATTTTTGGGGATTTTTTCTGAATTTTTTTACTGTTGGGAAGTTTTTTCCTCTGCTGCTGCTTGAAAAAGGGCCCTCCCGTCCACCCAGGTTTATACTTACCTTTATTCCTTCACTCGAAGCACAGCTGATCAGCTCCTCAGCTGTGTTTCAGGCTGATTATAGCTACTGACCATGCAGAGAAACAGAATTGCACGAGTGGACACGTGCGTGTGTGCAAGTGTAGTGATTGCATGCAGGTGAAACTTCGCGATGTGAACTGGTGGCACAGGTAAGTGGAACCCACCCCTGCTTCCTCTTGTATGCTACTTAGACATATGTTCTGCTCAAATATCTGAAATACTCTCTAAATGTTTCATACAATAAGGGCCCCAAATTCTCAATTTATATATGGAGAAATTGTATGTTATATTATTATCTTCCTATTAGTGGCATTAAAATTATCAGAATCTCAAAGTAATGATGGCAGCTGCATCACTGCTGCTTTAAGAGATTGTTCTCAAGTGTTCATGAGTGGCACTAAGTGGGAATTTGATAAAGTAGACCACAGCTACTTCTGGGTAAGATAGAGCAATGTGAAAGATAGACTCAAGATTCAGAAGGCTCTTGACAAACTTAAGCATTGGACTCTTGTCAACAAGATGCAGTTCTGTGGTGAGAAATGTAAGATCCGGAACAGGAAAAATCAAATGGATAGGTATAGAACAGGTGCTCCTGGCTCAACAGGATCCATCCATGTACTAGTGGACATACCACTTAAGTATGAGCCAGTAGTGTGCTGCATCTGTCAAAAGGGCCAATGCAATAGCATCAAGCTCACAAGAAAGGGCAGTACCACTTTATACTGTACTAGTGAGGGCATACTTGGAATACTACATCCAATTCTGGTCACAATAGTTCAGAAAAGATGCCGAGACACTAGAAAGAGTGCAGAAAAGAGCAACAAAGATGATAAGATAATAAGTGGCATGATGAATTATTAAGGGAACTAGTATGTCTACCCTAACAAAGAGATGGCTTAGGGGTGATGTGATAGCTGTCTTCTGTATTTGAGGGGCTATCACAGTGATGAGGAGGTTGACTTATTCACTTCAGTGAGCAGGACAAGAAGCAATGAGTGGAAACTTGTTAAAGAGAGATCCGACCTGGAACTAAGGAGACATTTCCTGACAGTAAGAACAATTAACCAATAGAACAGCTTGTATCCTGGAGCTGTGTGTGCTCCATTTATATGGGATGATAGAAAGTCTCCTGCATTGGTCAGAGAGTTGGATTAGAACACCTCCAAACTGCTTTCCAACCCTATGATTGTATGGTGATGGTGATGGTGATGGTGATGGTGATGGTGATGGTGATGGTGATGGTGATGGTGATGGTGATGGTGATGGTGATGATGGAGG
>JANHGD010005031.1:87851-98557 GCA_027560375.1 Imantodes cenchoa | reverse complement strand
AAGCCATCTGGAATCCTGGGAATTGAAGTCCACCAGTCATAAAAGGGCTGTAGTTGCCCACCCCTGCTCTAGATCAAGAGCAGGAGCTTTCCACAATAACATGCTTCATTCTGAGGCACAGCTCTTCAGAATGAAGTACCAATGTGAAAGAATATCCGCAGTGTTGCTTTTAACACAGCAGAAATGTAATAGGGTGGTGATAGCTGTGAAAATAATTCCTTCCACCTTAGTTGGCAGGACACTGAGATAAAATTGTCTTTCTAATAGTACTGAAGATAAAGCTGTCCATCTAATTGTTAAATTTACCAACAAGTAAAAGCATTGTGGAAGTGAACATACATCCCTTCAGCAGACAACAGATCCCCCAAGACCACATATTGCAGTTTCCTTGTCCAAGACTGGCCCCCAGTTTTTCTTGTTAATACGAACCCAAAGACTTTTCAACAATTTTGCTCTGTCTTTCACTCTGACATTCAAAATCAACAAGGGTTCTGTTGGAAAGCTACATGTGCCATGCAGTTATCTTACGGACTTGCCTGCACAACCTTAACTGAATTTCTTATTTAAGAAACATTCATGTTTGTCAAATCCCGATTCCCATTAGGAATTACTTCAGGCAAAGCCAACAGATTCCTCCACAATAATCCATCAGCCAAATTCACACCTTTGTTCTATGAAAAGAGCTACCGCAGTGGAGATGTCACATCAACAGTTTTAGTTGTGCTCTTTTTGAGGCGGTTATTTATTTATTGAATTCTAGCGTTAGCCCACTTCCTAGACATGCAGTATTTTCGGAGGCAGTTGCCATCAATAAAGACAGAGCATGAGAAAGGGAATTAGACGGAAAAGATATCTGGAGGCTAACAACCTTAAAAAGGACAAGATGCACAAGACTAGAGGAGGAGGAGGAAAAGAAGGAGAATTTTATATTGCTAGAATGAAGAAGCAAATTGTAAACATAATTATATTTACTTAGGGTCAGACTGATCACCCCATGCTGTTTGTCTTGCTCACACAGAAATGTTATAACTGTCTGAGTTTCTCAGGCAGATGGCATTGATCAGACTGCATTTCTCTTTTGCCCTACATTCTATGATGTCATGCAACCCACTCTTTTTTTAAAAAATGATCCCTGTAGTCTATATGATCTTCATCTGGGGGTGGATGGGAAAAAATAACCACTCTCAACATGTTTTGAAGACAAGCAATCAAAAGCTGCATGTCAAATTGATGCTGACAGTATTGCTTTCATTCCATGTATTAAGATTGTTGGAATGGTGCTGTCATTGAAGCTGGGGATGCAAAACTTGATGGTGTTTCACATATTGCTAGAGATGAGTGTTTCCTCACCTAAAACTTTTTCAGTGCGTTGAGATGACTACTCTTTAGAAAAGGAGTGTGCAGATTGTAGTGCCAGAACTTCCGAATGACTCACAACTGAAGAAGATTGCTATAGCCTCATATTATAGCCTCATTTTCTAAATTCTGCAGATCTGTGAAGCTGAGATGTTCAGCAAAAGTGTGTTGATTGAGCCAAATGTAAGAAGTCAGTTTGGATTTATAAATAGAGTTGATTGGGATTTTTGAATTGGACTGTCAAATTGAGTTGGTTTATTTCTGCCAAAATCAACATCAGGTCATTGAACCAGGTAGGAACAAACAGAACTGATTATTTGAAAGGGAACATTGATTTAATGATTTCTCAGATCACTTTTGATTCAAATCTCTGAAATGAATTTGTGCACAGGACCGATGACTATATTTTGTGATATTATACAGTAAGTTTAGATGAAACTCTGTTTCAGTGTACAGCTGTTCAAAGCAACCCATGGTTTCTGAAAACAGACAGAAGAACAATCACAGTCAGAGGGGTTACAAGAGTTAGAGTATCTCTTCACCTGTGGATTTCTTCTCTTGGCAATTGTAGGCTTCAAAAAAAATCAATCACCATTTTAACTTTACAACCAGCTTTACAAAAAAAGCAGAAAGCAAAAGGCATTGAATTAACAGAGGGGTGTCCAGAGGACTGCCTCTGCAATATTCAGTTCTCTTATTCTGAATGTGTGAAAGAATGCACATAAGTACGAAGTGCAAATTCACTTATTGAAATTTGCAGAAAGATGGCATGTTTAACCCTATACCAGACAGAGGCTGTGCCAGCTTCACTTTACATGGGGATTCATCAAAAGATACCATGGGTGCCTAAATTTCATATGTAACTGTAGACATTTCCATTGCTCTGACTTGCAGTTCCCTTTAGAGAATTATCTGCATCATATTTTTAAAAAAAATCTTATTTTTAGGAGTATCTTGCAATCTCAGACTGTTCTCTGAAAATGCCGGTGCCCTTTACTGCTAGGGTTAGGGGTCTCTTTGCTGCTAGTGATGACTGTTCTCTTTATTGCTAGTGAGTCATCTCTGAGGGACAGAGGAGCAAGAGAAAGCTTTCAGTGTTATTTAAAAAAAAATCTTCAGAAGGAATTTGAGAACAGGTCAGCACAGATGATTTATACAGCCTAGCAGAATCAATTTTTCACAGTCACCTGAAATTGCCATGTCCTATGCTGAGTCAGATGGCTGAGGTATCTAGGACAGCATTCTTGGTGGTGGGCAGAGTGGGCACCTTGACTCATTGGGTCTAAAATGAAATCTAGGATTTTTTTGTGGGTGCCCAGAGTTAAGTTGAAGAAGATGGGTAGCTATATGAATCTTTTAAATAAATAAATTCTGCAGATTGCTAGAGCTAGGAATGGATACATTTATCAGCTTGAACTTCCAGTTATTATTCTTCATTCTCCTTCCAAGTTCAGTTTGGTTTTTTTAAATTAAATAAATATGTTGCCCATTTCACTAAATCGTAATTCAAACATTTATAAACATCATAAAAAGAGAGGTGCAAACATTAAATATTAAATAAACCAAAATTAAATAAGTTAAAAACCAGGATACTATGGGGTGGAGGTGGGGCAAGAGCCACAGCAGAAATTTATTTATTTACACTCCTGGACTCCACCAGCTGGAATTCTTTGACTGATGGGCAGCATGCCCCTTCTGCTGGAATGAGTGGGGCGGACCAATCCCATTGTTCTCCAGTTAGCTTGATCTTATGCCATAAAGGGCTTTAATGGTCATAACCAACAGTTTGAATTGAACCTGGAAGCACACCAGCAACCAGTGCAGCTCGTGCAACAGTACTATTACATGGGCCACCTAGGACTCCTAGAACTGTCTAGGCACCATCATTTTATGCCAACTGTAGCTCCTGAATACTCTTCAAAGATAGGTAGCCCTATGGAGAGTGCATTGCAGTAGCTGAAATGTGAGATGACCAGGCATGAGTAACAGAGTGCAAAAAAATAAAATCTTGCTAGAATCTTGCTTGCCCTATTCTCAGGTTCTAGCAAGATTTTATTTTTCTCAAACAAAGTTTGCACCAAACTTATAAGCACTTTTAAATTTTATTTTTCAACATATGAATTTAGATTTGTTATTTTACTTAATTAGTAATTCTGAAAATAATTGATCAGAATATAATGCATTTTGAACATTTTCACGAATCTGTGCATTTTTGTGCAGGCTTTTTTCTCCTATGCATTTTTTAAAAATACAACTTTTGGCAAACCACATTGTAAAGTTCTAGGAAGCGTAAATTTCAAAGGCTAATTATATTTCAGTTCCTGTAGTGATTGAAAAATGATAAATTTGCATTTCAGTCAAAAGTAAATGAATTTTCCTCTCTCCTTTGCTGTGACAGCTTCTCATTGCCTAAAGCTGTAGTTCCTATAAGGTATTATGATTTCATTATCCAGCTATAGATTTTCTGTTTAACTGTTCTGTGAAGATACTCAGAAAATGCCAATTTACAGGCTGCCTATCATGAAGAATTGTTTTGAATATATCTAAGTGGCAGCACTGTTATGATTTAATAATGGGCACAATCCTAGCAAAGTCAAGTTTTCTATGTTTCAGTTAAAAAATTCTTATGAGATTTCTTGCTTCTTTTCTTGGTTCTGCTGTAGTAATATTAACTGGGCTTTAAGATTTTTGCATGCTAATGTTTGACTGGAAGACCTCAATTGTGAAATCATTGCCTAGAAAGGAAGACAAGGAGAAAAAGGATTCTCTGTTAAGACTGACATCTTCATTTCTAAATACTCAAACAATTCTTATTATTTGAAAGAGAAGTATATTCTATTCATCATTTGTCACATTATAATAAAACTGCCTCTCCCTCCAATGAATTCAGAGGTCACTCAGAACTACTTCAAGGTAATAATTTCACACCTCCCATAGCAATCCGTAGAAGCAATTACCACAAGATATCACAGAAGATGTAAATTTAATAAGATTAAGCTTTTGGCTTTTTATTCATGACTGCAATAGCTATTTGCAAGGGATCCAAAGGAATCAGGATGGCTGGATCAAAATCCAAAAGGAACTTTTCAGCCAGTTCCCTAGTCTGGATGGAAGTAAAGAGCAAGATAATTCTGATGGTGCCAGTTCCTGCCAATGCAAAGATTTGCATTTGTAGACTGATTTGGAAGGGCAGAATTGGCATCCCTTAGGATACACCACTTTGGTGCCCTAAGCCAGTGTTTACTCAGCCTTAGCCTAAAACTGGCTCTACCCTATTCCTTTTCCTGGTTCTTCTTTTAGCAGCTTTCTTGGTACTGTTGGCAATTCTCATTACTGACAAGTCTTGGAGTCCAGGGTGGAGAGACTTTCAGTCAGCAAAACAGATATTCAGATAGCCAAAGTAATTTGGGCCTCATCCTAACTCTTCCAGCCTGTGCTATTAATTTAATTTAATTTTTTTGGACTCTAGGCAGCTTACAAACAATAAAAACATAGTACAATTAGTCCTCAACTTATAACAGTTCATTTAGTGAACTGTTGGGAAGCCAGATTCATTTAACAACTGTATTACTAATTTAACAACTGCAAGGATTCACTTAACAATTATCCCAACAAAAGTCGTAAAATGGGGCAAAAGTCACTTAACAAATGTTTCACTTAGCAACATAAATTTGGGCTCAATTATGGTCACTATCTCGAGGACTAGCTGTATAGAAAAAAAAATACCACCACCACGGTGACAACACAGACAAATAAGCCATTTGATCGGCTCTATCCCACTGACAAAACCAAGTCTTCAGGGCCTTATGAAAGAGTGTCAAAATGTACTTGATTTATTTGCCACCCATCTCACTTTATTGTTAGGATTATGACCATCTGCATCAGTGGTGGGTTGCTACTGGTTTGGACTGGTTCACACAAGCTGGTGGCAGAAATTTGGCTCCATTCGCCAAACCAGTAGTGATGGCCAGCTTGCAATACCCCTGAACCAGTTCCCCAGTTGCCACTGCTTGAAAACGGCTGGTGATGAACCCTCTGTGGATGCGCAAAGGCTTCTGTGTATGTGCAGAGGGTGAGAACTCGGATGTAATGCTCGTGTGTGCGCGAGAAGCACAAACTTCTGAAGCGACATGCGCACTAACGAACCAGTAGGGAAGGTAAGAGAAACCCATCCCTGATCTGCATGCTCTACAAGCTAGGCTAGACTAAGAAACTAATGCCCTATAGGTCAGGACTTCTTTCATTGTAGCAGCCCTAGTAACAGGATCTTGCAAGTCTGAATGTACTTGCCCCCTCCCTCACATCTTCAGGTGAATGAGGGAGCTGTTTTTCTCATTTAAAAAATGGCCTTTGGAGTTTTGTGACTTACATCATGAAGACATATGGGCCGTCTTATTTAGCCTGCATTTTCAGTAGTAACAATGATGAAGCCTTGAGACGTTCATAAACAGGATGTGAAAGACCTTTTGTTGCCCCAAAATTCAGGCACCCTGAGTTTGGTGTGGACCTAATATTTATTTTTATTTATTTATTTTATTATTTCTACCCCGCCCTTCTCCCTGAGGACTCAGGGCGGCTTACAGCCTAACATTAAAACATTGATATACAGAAAATACAAATCAATAAATATTATTAAACCATTAAAATCCAATTAAACCAATTCGATAAAATATTCGACCAATAAAACTTGATCCCTGAATTTGAGAGAGTGAACTTTGCCATTTGCAAAGTGACTTTTTTGTCCATCCAAAAATAGGAATCACCAAATATTTCAGGCAAAACAAAATACATTTGTTAAGGTGAGTCTTTTTATAGGGTATGGAAACAAATGACAAGTACAAGTTATATGTCAGAAAGCAGGTTATCAAACAATAAAGCATTTGTTAAGGAGGGTCTTTTCAGGATACAGAAACAAATGATAAATACAAGTTATATGTCAGAAAGCAAGTGATTAAACAATAAAAGGCATTGACTTGCACCTTAGGAAACAATAACTATTGAATGAATGTCTGGATAATATTACATAACTTGCAACTTTTGGGTTCATTACTATTTCCCAGCTGGGTTTATATCTTTCTTAAAACTTGCGAGTGTATTCAAGGACACATTCTATTGTTTAGTGCTGAAAAGACAAGTTCTTGCATACCAAAAGAAATGGCCTTGGTTAAGAAGAAGAAAACAAATGCTTTACTGAAACCAGAAAAGTGGCCTAGTCTGCCCTGTTAAAAATTTCAATATGATCTTTTAAAATGCTAATAATAAAGCCTAAATGAGGTGTGGGATGAAGAATTAAATGGGCTGCTTGGCAACTTGTGACACCTAACCTTCCTTGGATTGTGGGTTAACGGCCCTATGTAACAGATGTATGACTTCATCACTTGATCACTAATCGGTGTTTTGATTTTTGCCTTTTAGTTGTCTCTAGCTATGTTTACCACTGGATGCAAATAGAAAAATAAAATATAAAGTGAATAAATATATAAAATAATATACAATTGGATTTAATTAATGTAATTGTGTCAGCAGGCTTGGGTCCCATAAAATGAGGAACCCACAAAATGGCTATATTGTATGTGAGACCTTGAACATGCTCCCTCATGGTTTTAATTTATATTAATGTTTTATTTTTAAGCTGTTTTTAATTGTTTTGTTTCAGTTGTGCGCTGTCCATGAGATGCTTGCCTATATAAATTTGACAAATGCATTGTTTTAATTAATAATTAATAAATATTGTTAATATTATTCTTTCCATTTCAGATACCCCATAATGTATCCTTTCTAATCATATTTTAAAAACCTAATAATTTTTTAACAACTTTGGGAGTCTCAAGAAGACGACATGTAGTGTTGGGCCTCAAGATGAACCTTTCTAACTTCCGGGGTGGCATCCATCTTTTCAACACTGTCAGGGAATTGCATAGCAACTGTCCAAATGAAGTCAGGGACACGGACACAAACTTGTAGTTTTGTATAAATAAATATATTTTACGTCTATATATAAAGCAAACTAGATAGTCAGGCAAACAGGAGCAACATGAGGTAAATCACAAAGCACACAGGGCACGCAGAAGAAAAGGCAGGAAAAAAGAGAAACTTCCTTTCCGCACCTGCAGCAACCAATCACAGTGCATATTGCCTCACGCAGGCGCCAGCATTCTCCAATCAATCAACCACAACTATGTGTTCTGGCTTACTGTCTAGTCCACCGCTCCAGTTACTAAATTTAAATATCTTAACATCTTTGATAAGACTAGAGAGAAATACTGACTATGGCCATAGTGACCATATGTTGCTTATTATAAAGGACTGCACTTTATTTCAGAAAGCTCTCCTTTAAATTTATTTATTTCATTTTTATTTGCTTAGCTTTGCTCTTGAATTTTCCCTTGTAAAGCAAAAATGCACATTTTTTTCCTTACGAGTCTTGTTCAGATTTGCCCCCTTTCATAATCTGTCCTTTACTTTTCTCGAAGAAAATATGGTCACTGTAACTATGGCGCGCGCACACACACACAAATGGAGTTTACGGTATAAAAAAAGGAGGGCTTTCTTAAATTATTTTTCTTTTACTTTTTATGACCTAAGACTAGTTTTCTGCTGAATTTGTAATACAGATTATACAGTTCTTTCTTTTCTTTTTTGGTATGATGTCAAAGTAACCAATTTAGAATGATTTGTGATTTGTTTATATGGGAAAGCTACAGGACTTGAAACCTTTCCAGCTAACTTCAAGTCGGAAATCAGTGGGGGTGTTTTGGATGCACTCAGGCCTGCTGGTTGATAAATCTTTGTGAGTAGGTGTTTTAACTAGAAGAACCGATAGCAGAGAACATTGCCTAGTTTTATCTTTGTCAGTCATTTCCTAACCAAAGAATTGAAATGTGCTCTTTTCTAGTTCTAGCTTCACTTGCCCTAGGAAGTTTTCTATCCCATTTGTTTTGCTCCAGAGAGATACCTCTGGGGCCTGCTTTGCTCTTCATAAATATACCAAATTTGTATTTGTGTAGAAGCCTGGCAGGTTTCATGAAAGAACTGTGTGCTGGCCCTTATGATTTGTTTACTTCTACTTTGCTCTCATCTACCAGGAAAAGGTATACTTTCCCTCCTCAGATTAGGGATTCAAAGAAGAACAGGCATCATAACAAAAAGGACAAGTCTTGCTCCGGGATTCTGGATTGCAATGGGATCAAGTAAAAATAATGAGTAAATGTGCTTTTCTTCGGCTTAAATAAAGCCATGATGGGGAGGAAGCATATAAATCATGTGCATCCACAGTGTAGCACATAGTGCACATGACAAATAAAATGTTGCTATTTTTTTCAAATACCATATTTTTCGGAGTATAAGACGCACTCCCCACCCCGAAAGAGGGTGGAAATATTGGTGTGTCTTATACACTGAATACAGCCATTTTTGGCTTCCAAAAACCCTGCCCCGCGCATCCCATTTTTCGCAAAAACAGGGTGCACAGAAGGTTTGGGAGACCTGCAAAGTGCTCCTGGGGGCTGGGGAGGGCAAAAACAAGATGTGTGTGAGGATTGGTAGGCGGAAAAAAAAGCCATTTTTCATGAAGAATGGCTGTTTTTTGCAAAAAAAATGGGGCATGCAGAAGGTTTGGGAGGCCTGTACAGTGATCCTGGGGGCTGGGGGAGCGGGTGGGAACAAATAAAAAAACAGTTGTTTTTTTCAAAAACAGGTCCATTTTCTGCAAAAAATGGGGCGTGCAGAAGGTTTGGGAGGCCTGTAGAGTGATCCTGGGGGTTGGGGCGGGCAAAAACTTTTTTTTTGTTTACCTCTTCAAAATCTTGGTGCGTATCTTATACTCTGGTGTGTCTTATAGTCTGAAAAATACAGTAAGTCCCATTAGTTTGAAAGCGAAGAAACCAAAATTATCTGCATTTATAAAGTTGTCAGCCTTGCAAGATAGAAGTCTGAAAGTACATCTCTTCCTCCTAATTTTTTTCAGTCCAAGAAACTACGGTCTCTTCTGAGAAATTGCCAAATATAGTTTCCTTCTGTGGGCTAGGCTGCTGCTTGTCTGACTGTTATCTAGTCTGTGGCTCTTCCTCCTATCTCCCAAAGTCATACCCAATACCATTACCCGTTGAAGCCTGCAGATGCTTCAGTTGCATAACTCAGAAATTTCCCTCGGCTTCCCTCACTTTCTATGATGCCTTCCAGAGCTATAAAACTAGTGTTTGCCTTCCTATTAGTGGTCCACACCACCAACAATCTCCCTGATTCCAGTGCCCTTCCTGTATGATGTTGTTTCTGTTAGATAGCCTGGAACCGGCTATTGTAGAAAGAAGAAGCAAGAGGCAGCTCTTTAGAAAGGCTTTTTATTAGTGTCCAGCTCAAGAATAACTGGGGGAATAGGCTGACAATCTTCCTATTTATAGGAGAGCTGGCAGGGGGTTAGCCAATGGGGATAGTCCAAATTACCGCACTGCCGCCTGCTTAAATGGGCCAATTAGCTGGCAGGCGGCGCGGTCGTAAATCGAGGACTTGAAAAAGACACACAGTCGTAAGTCGAGGACGTGGTCGTAAGTCGAGGACGTGGTCGTAAGTCGAGGAATTAACAGTGTCCATTTTCAATCTTGACATTGGATAGAATCTAGAAACTTGAAGGTCTCTACGGTTGATACTGTTTTGTCTAGTATTGTAAAAAGTGGTAGTGTAGGAGGGTTAATAATAAACCTAAAGCATTTATGATCTTATTCTTTTGGGGGATAGATATACCATAGAAAGCTTTTAAAACAAACAAATAAACAAATGTTTGTTCTTTTGGGGCAACTACTGATAAGCCATTCCTTAGGGTTATTAAGAACTTACTAAAAAAAGAAGTATCATTTATCCCCATCCTGGATTCTCAACGAATGGATTCTCAATGAATCCATGGGCATATTTTTCCTGACCGTTTAAAACTTCAGTTTAGCTATAACCAATCTTTTGTTGGACAGAAGCTGCCCTAGATGGATCCAATAAAGAATTTTCTACAAAACACAGACTTATATATTATATTTTTATTTATATATTAGAAACCAAACAAATACAGATTTTAAAAAATAATGAAACAAAGAAAAGCCCACAGGTTCGTTAGGAAAACAAGCGAAGGACAAATATTCAAAGTATGCTTATTTATTTATCCAATTGGCTAATGTCAAACAAGTGATAACAGGTGGCAAACAACCATAAAACAATTATACAATTAAAAACAGAATATGAAAAGAGGAATACATATACCCGTGTTTTCCCGAAAATAAGGCAGGGCCGTATATTTTTTGGAAACCCAAAAAATGCCCCTGGCCTTATTTTCGGGGAGGGCTTATTATTTTTGGGGTGCCAGAGGC
>JANHGD010005025.1:398783-411871 GCA_027560375.1 Imantodes cenchoa | reverse complement strand
CCTCGCCCTCCGGAAGGCCAAAAATTAGCTTACATAGGGCAACGCCTTGCGTGGCCTCAGATATGGCTTGTGCCATAGTTCACCATCACAGCTCTATACCATTTCTTATCAATGATTGTCCAATATCTTCTTAAAAACAACCAATGTTGGAGCACCCGCAAGTTCTGGAGGCAAGTTACTGTCAGTTCTAACTATAGGATACATTGGCATGCTGAGATATGCCATATATGCTGCTTTGATCTCCTGTAAGAAAGGCAGGAATTAAATCCTCTTCCCATAACCAGGCTACATACTTTTTCTTTCTCCCTAAGGAATATCTTTTAATGATGATAATAATAAAGCTGATGGTTGAAATATGTATGCCACCCAATTCTCAATAACTCAGGGCAGCTCACAACAATCAAATAATAACAATAAAATAAATGAAACCTAAAAAAATAAATAAAGAGGAAGGCCAGCATTGTAAAGTGAGGATCTCAATCACTCTCCATTGCCAAAGGCTTTGGTAAAGAAATAAGTCTTTGTGGGTGTTCTAAAGCAGGGGTCTCCAACCTTGGCAAATTTACGACTTGTGGACTTCAACTCCCAGAATTCCTCAGCCAGCTTGTAAGGAATTCTGGGAGTTGAAATCCACAAGTCGTAAAGTTGCCAAGATTGGAGAGCCCTGTTCTAAAGAACAGTGCTGGGGCCATCCATATCTTTGATGGGTAGGAAACCTTATTCCAGAAGGCAGGCACTTCTACAGAGAAGGCACACTTACTTGGTTCTGATGACATTGTTTAATGAGGTTCCTATGTGAAATCAGTCATATTCAATTCATAACCCCTCCCAGTAAACCTGAAAATTATTGAATCTGACACTTCGGAGAGCTACTGCCAAATCTTTAACTCAGTACAAGGCAACTTCCTACATTCTCCCTTCTTGGAAGCAAAGTAAGAAATATATGCAATTACTTGTTTCAACCTTCACTGTGTATTTTCACTAAAGTGAAAACGCCAAATAATATTTGGGGTGTCGAAATGAATTTGACCTTGCAAAAGGAATTTTAAGACATGTTATTTACTCTCGCTTTATTAGGATCGCAACGAAAGAGCACTGCTTTTGTACAAGCGAAACACTGAAAAAGAAGAGGAAGAAAGTCACATTATAATCTGATTGTTATTTTTTTTTAAAAAATGAATACTTTTATCTTTGGAATATATAGTAGAATTCCTTCAGTAGTCAGCAAAATTCATTAGCTTTCACACTGTGGTGTGAGACAAAAGTGTTTAGCTTTAATTCTTGAAATTGTAAAACTCCAGCTGCTAGGTTCCAAGACAATGGATAGATCAGTGGTTCTCAACCTTTCTTATGCCGCGATCCCTTAATACAGTTCCTCATGTTGTGGCGACCCCCAATCATAAAATTATTTTTGTTGCTACTTCATAACTGTAATTTTGCTACTGTTTTGCTACTCCTAATGACGCTCCTCCAGCTGCCTCCAATCAGAAGCAACAGGAAAGGAGAAAGGCAATGGCATCGCTGCTGCACACGCGCCGAAAATAACTGAGCAGCCTCAATCCAATCAGAGTTTTTGGAAGCTTTCGTTCAAAAAGGAAAGGATCGAGGCGAAAGGACGCCGAGATGCTGCAAACTTTGTTTAGTAACCTAACACCATGGGAAATTTGTCTTTTCCGATGGTCTTAGGTGACCCCTGTGAAACGGTCATTTGACCCCCAAAGGGATCCCGATCCCCAGGCTGAGAACCGCTGGGATAGATGAAATAGTCCAAGAAACTATCCAAAGCTACTCAGGTGAATCTGAGTTTGTTTTGTTTTGTCACTGTTTTCATTTCTTTATGAATGTTTTTTCTCTCTCTGCTCAAAGACAGTGAAGAGATGGGAGAATAATTTGAACTTGCTGCAAGCCCGCTGGTGATAATGACCCTGCAATTGTCTCCTCATACAGTAATGTTTGTCTATTTGTAAATCAACCAAGTATTGTAAAGCCTCGCATGTCTCCAGCATGACCTCTGTCCAAAAAATAAAATAAAAATGGCATTGTTAAAGGTACCCAAAGCAGCCTCTTTTTCTTGAGAGGGGTAATTACGCCAGGTTAGAGCGCATCTAATAGCCTGCAGTGTTGACGGCAATCAAAGATTGAAGGCAGAGGGGAGGCATCAGAAATTTCCTCTCAAAGGAGCTATAAATTCTTAATTCATATTAAAATCAGGCTGCTATTATACAGTCACCACAATCTCTCCTGCTCCAAAGGTCATCATTGCCTATTTCTCCGTCAAGCAGTCTTGTTTACAAGCCAATTGAGAATTGTCATTCTGGTTGCTTAATTACACAAACTTGTTCCATTTTAAAGCTGAGCCTCTGTCCAATCTCTCTCTTAGGTTAAAAGAAAAAAAAGAGCTGATCAAAATCCTAAATTGCCTCCTTACATTCTGCATTGCAAGACCATGACCCTCTCTTGTAAGTCCTACCTCTAGCAAAAGCAAGGAGTAATTATAGACCCACCGCTGATCTGTCTCTTGGTCAAAGCAGTGGGAGATTAGAGGAAATGTGTGTTTCTTTTTGAATTTGTATCCTGCAGAATCCTCATTTGCATTCCTCTCAGTACCTTGGATTGGAAAAAAAAATAGAGGTTAGACTATAATTAATCTTTTTGTTTTAGTTTGATGGCAGGCCAGTATCAGTAGCAGCATTAAAAGAAGTCATGGCAACTGACTGCTCCTGGAAGGATTTAATCTTTTTTTTCCAGGAAAAAAAGATGATCCCAGTAAGACAAAGACATGGAAATGAAACACAACATGGAATGGAATGAAATGGAAAAGGGTAAAGATTTCCAGACAATAAATTACTCCTGGTACAAGAAATGGTTGGATACATTAATTAGCATAGGAATAGCAAGTCTGGGCTACAGAAATGAGGACAACAGCTAAATGGCCGCCAGGAAACACTGCCATGTTAACTCTTTGCTGACATCTGTTGGTCATCTGGATTTTGTAGCCCAGGTTTGATACTGTAAAAAGTAGAATCCATTCTGAGATAAACTTTGATTGCCTGTCATTGACCAACTCAAATAGGACTCCTGATCTTACAGAAGAATTGTATTCTGAATTGTTTCATCTAACTTAAAGTAAAATGGGTAAAGCAGTGACAGATTACAATAGTATTACAATGACAGTCACATCCTTTGCATGCAGCTCTCAGGGTCAAACCTCAGGATCGCTAATGGAGTAAGACTAATTCCTGAGAGGAAAACTGCTAAGCACCCAGAAGAGATCAGAATAAGCAGAGGTTTGAAACCCACATTTTCTTCTAACCTGTCACTAGAACAGGGGTGGGTTCTAACTTATCTCACCGCTGGTTCGCTTCCTCCTGTGCTGTGTGGGCACGTGCACATTGCGCGCAGCATGGCTGCCAGGGATGGGTTGCTGCCAGAACGGGGCACTCTGCCGTCCTGGTTGTGCCCTGAATATTGTACAATGGCTCCGGTGGCGTTGCAACTGGGCTGTTGCATGCCACCATGTTTTTTGGTTATTTTTGCTTCCTGCGCATGCACAGGAAGCAAAATCTCATGAGGGCACGCTTGCTCGTGCGAGATTTTGGCAATTTTTTGCTTCCACGCATGTGCGGAAGCAAAAAAATCACCGAAATCTCACATGAGCAAGCATCCCCTCACGAGATTTTGCTTCTGCGCATGTGCAGGAAGCAAAACCACGTGCGCATGCATGCGCGCGGAGACGCATGCATGCACGCACACATCTTTAGGATGCATGCGCATCGCACCGGAGTGCCGGTGCGAGCAACCCACCCCTGATGGCCACACCACAGTTCCCATGCGTGCGCATGTGCAGTGCCAAAAAGCAAGCTTCTGTGCATGTACAGAAGCAAAAACAGGATGGTGGTGCCTATAGCGCCACCATTAGAGCCAGTTCAGGGGCATGACCAACTGGCAATCACTCCTGGTTCGGTGAGTGGGGGAAAATTCCCGTTACTGGTCCTATAGAACTGGTCCGAACCAGGAGCAACCGACTTCTGCACCAGAATAATCCTAAAATACAAACATCCAAGAAGATTTTCATAGTAATCCTCTTCTTTCATGAGTTGCATTTTGTGTTTAAAATTGTTATTACTGTTGTTCTTTTCAATTTCCTATTTGTGAGAGCTGAGATGAATTAGATTATGTGATGATACTATGGGTCAACTTCAGTACTTCTTTGGTCTCACAGTACTGTGATTTGAAAAGACCATGCATTCTTATGAAATAATTGCCCCAAACTCTTTTCCGTGATCACCTCATACTACTGAACAATATTATTTCTTTTTCTAACTTCAAAGCAAATTCAGGGGTTGTAAAGAACTGATTTCAGTTTCCAATATTCATCATTACAACAGTTGCATGTGCTTACCGATATACCCAGTTCTTTCCATCCCCTCATTTGCACCAAATCTAACTTCATCTGAACCTCAGAACTTCATATAAGTTGAATCTGCAAGCGTGCATTGTTGTACAAGGTCAGTTTTAATACTGCTGATACCTAAACCATATGTAAAAATGAGTCTCAATAAACCAGTGCTATAAAATATTTACCATTCAGATTGACTAGGCAAGAAACTAAATTTTAATATGGTGATTTGTAAGGTAAATAGTTACCGGCATTAGTAGGTGACAGGATTGCCACATTTCTGCTTTCCAGTCTACTGCCCAAAGAAATTTGTAAAGTTTCAACTAAAGAGTTATTATCTTGCCTCCTGCCATACTTTTATCTAACACATATGAAATTCATAAGACTTTAATTGTGAGGAGGATAGATGCTGCTTTATGTTATGACATTATCTGCAAATAAACCAAGATGTGCCGATGTACTGCTTGCCAAGACTTTTAATATTTAATAAATCACAGATGGTTTTATTTTGTTATTTACCTGGGCAATCTGATGACCTATATGGCTATTGTGAACAAGAGGGTTAAAGCTGGAGACCAACATGCCCTTTCATATTGCCACATTTTTTAAACCAAGCTATTTGCTTCATTTATCTCCTCATTGTTCCACATAGACATGGAAGACAGAGATTTAAAAATGATGAATTCCAGGGAAAATAAAATATTATTTCTAGTTTTCATTCACTCTGCTTGAGAAGCAGGATCAAAGTCATTTTATAGAACATAATTAATTTTATTCAGTTCACTTAGAATCTAATAGTCATGGGCTACATAATATTTCAAAAGAATTATTGCAAAGGAACAGTTAACAATGAATGGCACTTATATATTGCTGCCATACGCTAAGGTGAAATAACTTGGAGGATGCTTATTTTTCCAGATTAAATTACTTTTCAAGTTGCACATTAATCACATCCACGTAATTAATATTATAATTGTGTGATGGAATTAATGTGCAACTTTAAAAATGAAAATACTCCTCCCCTACCCAAAGTTTCAGGATCACAGGTTTGCGAAGGACTTTTAATTATTATTATTTTGTATGGTTTCTTCCTGTACCGTACAACACAAACAGTGTGGGTTCCTACAAGTGTGGACCAGTACGTGAGCACCGGTAACGGCGGGCTGGTGACGTAATTTACGTTTGGCGGCTCTGGTGCTGTCTGTGCCGGTCCTTGCGTACCGCCATCTTTTTTAAATAATTTTTATTGATTTTTTGGGGTTTAACCCTAATCCTTGACGTGAGTGACGTCAAGTTGGCCATGCCCACTCAGTCACATAACCACCCAGCAACCCCCCCCACCCAGTCACATGACTGCCAAACAACTCCTACAGTCACATGACCATGAAGGCACGCCTACCATCACATGACCATCAAGCCCCACCCACAAAATAAGCCACAGCCACACAGTGGTAGTAAAAAATTTTGGAACCCACCCCTGTTCCCGTTGCCCATTGGGATAACTCATGCTTCCTCTTAAGCTAAACAGGGCCTTCCTTTATCTTGTGGTTTTTCACACAGCCAGATGTTCAGACAGGATTTGGTATTTTGGTTCCCCTATCGAATCCTTCCCAAGGACCTAAGATAGGCAGTTGTGGCTGTTTGATGATGTTACAAATATCCTCGCTGGTTGGAATCTCTTCATATTTATTTTTATGATACTTTTAAATCGTATTCTATTCCAACTGTATTTTATTAAATTCCATTTTAAATTGCTTTTATCAAATTTTAGTAATAATTTGTTTCTGGAACTTTGCACTTCGATACGGCCCAAGGGCTAATCAGTGCAGACTCATGTCATGTCATATTATTGTGTTGGTTTCAAAAGTTTTAGATTTTTTTTTATTTTTTATTTTTAGAAAGTCAAGTGTTCAAAAAAGTTAAGTTTTAAAAGCTGCTGGGCCAAAGAAAGATCCCCCCCCCCCTTGTGACCCAGCCATTCTAAGATTCTACATAGAATAATAATCTTTTATTGAAATCTGGGACAGATGTCTCCTGGGAGCGCAGCCTGGTCCACTAGATGGCTTCTCTAACTCTTGCTTCAGTAGTGGGTTTTAAAACCCTTTACTACCGGTTTGCGTGTGTATGCACATGCTGAGAAATGTCCCAGGTGGGTGGGCGGAGCCTCCCGGGTGGGTGGACAGAGCATCCTGCTGGCGGCGCTACCGGTTCTTAGAACTGGGCCAAATGGGAGCAACCCACCCAGGGGCAGGTTCCACTCCCTTTCGCTACCGGTGCGCATTGTGACTGCGTGCGCTTCGCGCGCGTCCTGTCACGTTTTCTCGAGTGATTTTGGCTTTCTGCACATGCGCAGAGGGACAATTTTGCTTCTGCGCATGCGCAGAAAGCCAAAAAATGCATTAAAAAAAAAAAAGATGGCGGCGCCCACGGCCCGGCAAAGTGGTCGCGTGCGTGATTACGCAATCAGTGGGCCACTACCGGAACGGAAGAGTGCACCGCACCGGTAGGAACCCACCACTGAACCCAGCACTGTCTTGCTTCCCTCCCAAATCACAGCAAAGGGGGGGGGGGATGTCCTATTCCTAATGGTTCCTTATCTGGCATACTTTCTCCCTTTGTTGTGGCTGATTTGGCACACCTTTCCAAAATGGGGGAAGAAAAAAGCCAGATTAACTGCTTTTGTGTGACCTGCATGAAAAATAAAAAAGGTATAATAACAGGGTGTGTCATGGAAAAGGACATTGCCCTCTGATTTTATTCAGCCCACCAGGACAGATGGGAGCGGTTGATCCCAGCTGCAGATCTCAGATCCAATTCCCCCTTCTACTTTAATTCGCACAGTTAGTTATTTTTAATGCAGTTGAAAAATAAGGAGTCCGCTGTAAAAGAGGGATGGAGCCAAATTATTGTTCCCAGAACAGTAAGAACAAAATTGGCAAATGCATAAAATGCATTTGAATAAACTGCCCTTAATTTTACAACGTCGGAAATCTTTGGCTACTGGAATTGTGCAATGAATGTCAGATTTCTGGATATGTTTAGTGTATAGTACGGCGAAATTTCCTGAAAGTCATGTTTTCCTATAAAAATATAATGGCCGTTTCTGAAGAGATGACCCTGAATTTAAGACAAACCCATGGTAGTGGAGGCCAATAAAAAGAAAAACAAAAACGAAATATGCATTACTGCAGTGTCAGTCAATTTAAGATGAATGTTTAAAGGGAAATTATGTGCAAGGTGGATCATTTTCAGACAAACACAGTTATCTTCATAGAAATATGATAAAGCATGTTAAAATATCATCACTGAAGAAATTTAACCCGTTCAAATTTTTACCTTCCCATGCTGTCAGATGGATCTTTCTAACTCAAGTTGTCTTCATTTTTTTGGTCTTTCTCCCAATTTTTTGCTGCCAAACTGCCAGGCTTAATTTTGTTTCTTAGGCATTTCCCACCCAGCCACCCCCAAAAAACGAAGCTGTTTCCTTTTGTTATCAGATGCTGGGGAATCTGCTTTTTAATGTGTCGATAATGTAGTAACATTTAGGAGTTCTCTTTAGACAGAAGATTCTGACAAAAGTCGATACTTCTGAAAGCTGCACAAATAAGGCATTGGTTGTATTTTTTTAAAAGAAAAGCAGGGTGCATGTGGAGCCAATTAGAATATTGCTATATATTTGTAGAATTTTTTAAACTAAAATATGAAAATGAAAAACTGCTGGAGGTTAAAAGGCAGTTTATTTTGTTTTCACACCTTCTCAGGAAGTAACTTTTTAATAGAATACGATGCTTTTAATAGACTAGAATACAATGCTTTTAATAGAATTGTAAAGTACCCAAAAGTGGAAAACATCTAAGTGGTTTAAAATGCTGTGAAATAATCCTTAATTTTTGGCTTTGCTTGTCTTACGAATGATTATTTCTTAAGAATGATTCCTTTAAGTAAGAATACTTCTTTTCTCTATGGTGTTTGTTGATGTAATTCCTACCTGTTTCTTCCTTACAACAATCTTAGGAGGTTAGTCAATCTGCGAAGTGACAAATAAACATCTTTTAGTATTGTGTAGCAATGGTCTAAAGCCGTGATGGTGAATCTATGGCATGCGTGCCACAGGTGGCGCACAGAGCCATATCAGTGGGCATGTGAGACGTTGCCCTAGCTCAGCTCCAATGCGCATGCCAGCCAGCTGATTTTTGGCTGGCCCCATCCACACACCCCCACCTCCCAGGAGTCTCCATGTGGCCCGTTTTGGATGCCAGGTAAGTACAGGGCTTGCGCAGAAGCTCTGGGAGGGTGTTTTCAGCTTCCAGAGGGCCTCCAGGGGGCGGGGAAGGCCATTTTTGCCCTCCCCAGGCTTCAAGAAAGCCTCTGGAGCCTAGGGAGGGTGAAATACGGGCCTACCGGGAAGTCTGGAAATGGGTCATTTCTGGCCCCTGGAGGCTTCAGGAAAGCCTGCTAGGTCGAAAACGTGGCGCGGGAGAATCATGTGCGCATGCGCGGGAAAGCGCGGGGGGTTGCATGTGCATGCACAGGGGGCGGGGCAGCACGGGGGGGTCATGTGTGCATGCACAGGGGTGTGTGGCGCATGGGGCATTGGATTATGGGTGTGGGCATGTATGCGTATGCACAATTTCAGCACTCAAGGAAAAAAAAGGTTCATATCACTGGTCTAAAGTATTCTTGCCTCTAGTAGGACAATTGACATGCTGAAAGTATTTTGGTAGCTCTTTCCTTAAGTTTCCCTTGTTTAAATCTCCCAAAATAATGGCCTGTGAATCGAGCTATTTGGCTTCAGCCTCCATAATCTGATCAGCTAGAGTTCTTTAATGCCTTGTTTACGCAGGCTTGTGGATGAATATACACCGCAATTAGTAGAAATGAAGTAAACTCTCAAGGAGAATAAAAGGGTTTGCAGTTGATAAGTAAGGACTCCCAAGTTTTCATTACAGAATTTTTGTATTATAGTTATGTCCTGAGACCAGCTGTTGTTGATGTATATACATAAGCCTCATCCCTTTTTCCCCCCTGATAATTCTACAATCCTGTCTGCTCTAAGTATCTGAAACCCTGGTATATGCATGCTATTGTCATCAATGTCCTCATTTAGCCAGGATTCAATAAAGCATTGGGCAGATGCGTTGTGAAAATCAGAATTGCATCTGTTTAAAAGGATCAAACGAGCCCCAGAAGAGGGGGTTGTGCTCACCCCTGGCCTCTGCCAAACATCGCCATGCCCCTGCTCTCTGAATCCTGCTGCTCCAAACATCTTCTGCAAGACTTTGATTATTTGGTTACCCACTGCTGTGGAGTAACTCAATTCATCATAATCAGATATACACCTCTGCCTCCAGCATGTGAAATGCATCTCTGAAGGGGTGAGCAGGGGTGCCTGAGATGGAATGCCTTGATAGCCCACAATCTCAGGATTGCTCATCCATCAGTCATTGGTCTCACCAGGCTTAGTCTCTGCTACCTGCAGCTGTCCTTCCAGAGGCTTCTGGGCCCCAGGACGTTCCTTTGGCCTGATGTCCACATGGAGTTTCTCAGCTTGTTCTGATAAGGTCTCCAGCACAGTAGTTTCCATGTGATCTGCCAACTTCTCAAGGTCAACTACCTCCAACTCTGGCACCGTGTCTTCAGCCATAAGTAACTGTGTGAGCCCTAACAATTCTGTCAGGTTCCAAAATGGAAAGAAAAAGGAAGGAACACAAACAAACACAAGCCTGGTTTGCTAATGTCTGCTTTACTTCTTTCCTTTTCTTTTCACCGAAAATCTCAAAGAGAAACTCTTGTTAGGGCTGCTCACCCGTGCTCCCCATCACCTTATATTCATTAAGTTCCAGCCTTTTGTTTCTAAAACTACCCAAAAGAGGGAAGGGAGGAAGGCCCCTATCCAGCCCCTTTGTCCCTGTACATGTGAGACAGGCAGGCAAGCAAGACAAGTGGGCAAGGAGCCATGGAGCAGCTGAGCTGTAGGCAAATGGGCGAGGAGCAGAGAGCAGCTGGGCCTGGACTGTGGGTGCTGCATGCTCCAGGTGAGCAGTGAGGGCAGGCAAGGGGGTGAGGAAGGGAGATCAGTTGGGCTTGGACCATGGGTGCTGCATGGTCCAGGTGAGTGGCAAAGGCAGGCAAGTAGGCGAGGAGATGAGAGCAGCTGGGCCTGGGCTGCAGGTGCCATGTGGTTTAGTCAAGTGGTGAAGGCAGGCAAGTGGGCAAGGGGGTAGAGCAGCTGGGCCTGGTCCACAGCAGAGGTGGGTTCCTCCTGGTGCAGTCCAGTGCACCTGCACCAGTAGCGGTGGCCTGCTGCTGACGTTACCATCATGCCCCCCCCCTCAGGAACTGACTTGAGTCCTTGCCGTAGAGTGGCTCTCCCATTGTTCCCATTCCGCATTACAGACAGCTCAGGTCCACCGATTCCCTCCCTTCCTTGCTGAGAGGAGAACAGTGTTCCCTCCCTCCCTCCCTCCCTCTCTCTCTCTCTCCCTGTGTGCCTCTCGGCTGCCTCCTCTTGGCTGTGGGCTGTCCCATTAAAGGCAGGGAAGGGGTGAGAGGAGCTGAAGTAGCATGACATCTCCGCAGGGGCAGGTCTGAAGCCCACTGTGAGTGAGCCCAGGGTCTTCTCCCACCCCAGGCTCATTAAAGCGGGGAAGGGGTGGGACGAGCTGGATGGTAGTGGCTGAGGCTGGTGGCAATGAGGAGAGCTCAAGAGCAGCTGGAGAAGCAGGGAAACATTGCCCACCTGCCAACACAGCCCCTGCAGCGGGAGCAGCAAGACCACAGTGGCGGTTCTTCTAGGAGGCTCCAGCTATCTCCGTTCCCCCCAGCTCAGCAGCCCAAAAAGCTCTGAATGTGCGGTGACGATCCCAGGCATCGTCGCACGCTCGGACTCTTCTCAGGCTGCCGAGGTGGGGAGGAATGGGCAGCAGGAGCTATCTCCATTCCCCCCCACCTCAGCAGCCAGAAAAGCTCCAAACGCTCGGCAATGATCCCAGGCAATATTCCTTGCAATAATGCCTTTTGCTAAATAATGATTCCTTACAATAATGATTCCTTGCAATAATGCCTTTTGCTAAATGTTGGGCTGGCCACTCCCACTCAGTCACATGACCAGCAAGCCATGCTCACAAAATAAGCCATGCCCACAGAGTGGTAGTAAAAAAAATTAGAAACTTGCCCCTGGTCCACGGGTGCTGCATGATTCACAGGTGGGCGCTGTGTGGTTCGGGTGAGCAGCAAATGCAGGCAAGTGGGCAAGGAGTGGAGAGCAGCTGGGCTTGGACCATGGGCACCATGTAGTCCGGGCAAGCAGTGAAGGCAGGTAAGCAGGCAAGGAGCAGAGAGTAGCTGGGCCTGGGCCTCAGGTGCCACATGATCTGGGCAAGCAGCGAAGACAGGTGAGTGAGCGAGGAAGCCAGAGAGCAGTCAGAGAGCAGCTGGGTCATTGGTGTGACTCTAGGCAAGTGGCCGAGGTGGGCGAGGCATATAAGGAGTGGCTGGGAGGGGCGGGTGGGGTGGGGCCAGCCAGTGATGGGATCAGCCAGTTTGCCAAAATGCTGGTTCGGCTGAACTTAAACTCTTAAACTGTAAGGAGTCTGTGACCAATGCTTGCTCTGTCTGCTGTCCAAACATGAACTGCTACTAAGCAACCTCAGGGCCTATGTACTTCTTTCTCTGATAGAATAGGATTTCATATGAGGATGCTACAAAACAAAAGGCAGTCCTGTATAAAGATATGGCCATACTAAGCAAGCATGATTGGTATTGTTGCTACTACTTAAGAGTCTCACTACCATCCTCACCCACCCAATAGTCTAAACTTTGAGGCGGAGGAATGAATCCCATGAATATAAAACAATTGGTATACCAGAAGTTGACTTCTCCATTGTTCCCCTCATTGTTTCATCATTAATTCTGTGTGATTCCACCCCAGAGAGAAATAAAAGCATTTAGCTTATTGGTGTTATAACAAAGCTCCTTAGTGATGATGCAATGTCAGAAAAAAAGCTTTTTCAGTTATTTATTTATCTTTTTATTATTTGTTTCTTTCTTTCTTTCTTTTTACTTGTCTAATTTATATAGCCACCTATCTCACCAAAAGCAACTCTAGGCAGCATACAGCAAAACTAAAAACAATTAATAAATATGTAAAACCACTGTGCCACTAGTTATGGAAATTAGCTGAGTGCTCCAAGTACTCACTTTGCTTTGGTGGTAATAATATGAGCTCAGAGGGCAGATAGGGAAAAATATTCCTTAAAAATCTGTAGTTCTCATGCATTATATTAATGTCTTTAGCCATTTAAAATTGTATCATGACCTTTCCATCTGATGAATAAAATGTAGAACTGTTCCTGTAAAGCACCAGGGGTTTGAAGAATCACTTATATCTGCATTGTTATGATAATGAAATCCAGCATTTGACTCCATGTTATTGTAATTCACTGATGGGGGAATCTGAGCATGTTAGGGTTATGCTCAGAACAGAAGCGATTTATCGTTCAGTGACAAAGTAACTGCCTGAAAGATACCATATATTCCGGCGTATAAGATGACTGGGCGTATTAGACGACCCCGTACTTTTTCAGTTAAAATACAGAGTTTGGGATATACTTGCCATATAAGACTACCCCTCTTTTTAACTCAGTTGATAGTTAGGAACATAATTATTTTTTCTCCTAAGACAACTTAA
>JANHGD010005025.1:221388-236729 GCA_027560375.1 Imantodes cenchoa | reverse complement strand
TTTAAGCTCACGCCGACTGCTTCAGTGACTCCATCCAGCCACCTCGTTCTCTGCCGTCCCTTTCTTCTTTTGCCCTCCATCGTTCCCATCTTCAGGCTCTTCTCCAGCGAGTCCTTCCTTCTCATGAGGTGGCCAAAGCATTTGAGTTTCATCTTCAGGATCTGGCCTTCTAAACAGCAGTGTGTGTCTGTGTGTCTGTGCATGTGTGTCTGTGTGTCTCTCTCTGTGTGTGTGTCTATATCTGTGTGTGTCTGTTTCTGTGTGTGAGTGTGTGTGTGTGTTCCCCAAGATTTCATTTAGCCAAGGAGCACTCATCTCATAAATAGCCACAGGCAGGAAGGTGCATTAATTTCCACTTGATTAAGATAATTGATCGGTTAAGGCTGAGGTGACGGTCTGGTTAGTGAGTGATGGGTCAGAGGGGCAACCTATGCATGTGAACCACCGATGCCCTGGAGGAAGGAGCCGTTTCTCTTCTGGACAAGCCCAGCCTGGAACACAGATGCCTCCCGAGTCTGTTCCCTTGCACGCTTTCATTGGGCTGCCGCATGCATCCCAGTGATGGATGGTGCTGACAGGTTAAATTATCCAGGCTGCACATCTTTAGAGTGCCGTCGACAGGGAGCCTGCATTTTCTGATTATGTAGAACCTGTGTGGGTTTTAAAAGGTGGTGAGGGGAAGGTTGGGAGGGGGAGAAGCGGTGGCATTGCACAGGCGCGCAGCCAGCCGAGGGAGACGGGCCCATGCAAACAGCTCCTTGTAGCTCTACTGCAGGGGTGTCAAACTCGAGGCTCAGGGGCCACATGCGGCCCAAGGGGTGCTTAGATCTGGCCCACAGGGCCGTCCGTCCTGGAAACAGCAAATGACCCACCTGTGGTGCCTCTGCCAGCAAAAACAGAGCTCAAGAGGGCCCTGTTTTCGCTGGCAGACAGCTGCAGGAGCTTGTTGTTGTTGTTGTTGTTGTTATTATTATTATTATTATTATTAATTGAATTTATATACTGCCCTACTCCCGAAGGACTCAGGGCGGTGAACAGCACAGAATAAAAACCAAATACAAAAACTTCAATAAATATGAATAAAATTGAATAAAATTTTAGCAATCTTCAGCTGAGCTAAAAGTTGAGGCAATCTTCAGCTGAGCAGAAAATATAATTACGAGATATGAGATCTTGATGCTCTGTGAGCTTGGTGGTTTTCTTATAGGCATCTCGTTACCAAATACAATACAGGTAAGCCTTGCTTTTCAACCACAATTGAGTCCAATATTTCTGTTGCTAAGTGAGACAGTTGTTACATGAGTTTTGCCCCATTTTACCACCTTTCTTGCCACCGTTCTTAAGTGAAACACTGCAGTTGTTAGTAATATGGCTGTTAAATGAATCTGGCTTCATTGACTTTGCTTGTCAGAAGGTCATAAAAGGTGATCACATGACCCTGAGACACAGCGATCATCATAAATACATGCCGGTTGCCAAATATCCAAATTTTGATCATGTGACCACAGGGATGCTACAATGGCATAAATGTGGAAAATGGTAATAGGTCACTTTTTTTAGTACCGTTGTAACTTCAAGCAGTCACTAAATGAATAGTTGTAAGTCAAAGACCACCTGTATATAACATAACAAATGATTGAATCAAAGACAAGATTCCCACTGGAGGACCTGAGTAATGGTTCGTTCTCAACAATGTCCCTAAATTTCAGATCTTCTTTTGCTGAATGTCCAATTCTTTGGATTATTAAGAGCCTCACTATCTCCAGCCTCAAGTCATAGATGGAGCTACCTTCCAGCCAACTTTGGCTGATTTCCAAAACCTAAACCTGGTTGAACCTGGTTTCTGCATCACAATCTTGATTCAAAGGAAAGGGTGATTTGGAACACCTGGAAGTATAACAACAACAACAACAACAACAATAGAGTTGGAAGGGACCTTGGAGGGCTTCTAGTCCAACCCCCTGCCTAGGCAGGAAACCCTACACTACCTCAAACAAATGGTTATCCAACATCTTCTTTAAAACTTCCAGTGTTGGAGCATTCACAACTTTGGAGGCAAGCTGTTCCACTGATTAATTGTTCTGACTGTCAGGAAATTTATCCTTAGTTCTAAGTTGCTTAGTTTCCACCCATTGCTTCTTGTCCTACCCTCAGGTGCTTTGGAGAATACTTTGACTCCCAATTCTTTGTATGCAGTCAGCAACAGGAAAAGGAGTGTTTGATCCAATATGATTTCCAAGAAAACTACCTAGAAACATCCAGGAAATGCAAACCCCCCAAACCTTGAATTTTCTTTCTTACTTTATCAGAAAGCAGAACAATGCAGGATGTTCAACTGCTGGGAACCAACCCAGTCTGCTTCATCAGCAAATACTCACAGAAATTTAACAGCTTTGTTGTCTTTTTAGCAATAGCACTTAGACTTATATACCACCTCCCAGTGCTTTACAGCCCACTCTAAGCGGTTTACGGAGTCAGCATATTGCCCCCCAACAATCTGGGTCTTCGGAAGGATAGAAGGTTGAGTCAACCTTGAACCAGTGAGAATTGAACTGCTGGCAGTCAGCAGAGTTAGCCTGCAATACTGCATTCTAACCACTGCGCCTCCACAGCTCTTTTAGCCAGTTCTTGTTTTGATATTTCCATTCTCACATGTATCCTGTTAAGAAGAAGTGTGCTTTAAGAAAAGAGTGAACAAGCTACACCCCAGGATACACATATTTCTCTCCCCTCCCAACCTGTTATTGCAGCCCCCACACCCACCACTCTCCTCGGGCATCCTGCTGCTGAAATTGCAATTGGTTGTGAGCCTAATTAGATGAGATGACAGAGATACATTGGTGCGACTTTGGCCCTTGATCAAAGCCCAAACATAGGCTTGAAAATTTCTTAGTAATTTATTAAAGCCTACCTAAAACATCTAGGAAAATGCAAAACTGACCTTTGAACATGTAAAACAACAATGGCATAATATTATATGGCAAATCGAAGGTCAGGAAATGTATAACTCGTATTAATTTGGGATCACCATTAATTAGTTTTAATATATTGAGCCGGCAAAAACCTGCCAACCTCTTTGACCTAAAACCCAGTGTGTCAGCAGTAAATTCGCAGGTCTTTATAATATTGCGTTATTTGCGCTGGAGAAATAAATGTGAACGGCTAACAGAGAGTATATGAAACTATTCAAATGCAAAAACGAGTCTACTCTACGATTAGGCTGTTCTCATTGTGACCATCACACCACATTTCTTTCATAACCCAGTCTGTTATATATGGGAAACAGGGAATATAGAAGGGGAGAAGGTCAGAGATTAGTAAAATCCTTGTGAATACTAGAGAGTAGTCATCATGGTGTTTGGCAAATTAGCATGCCTTATGCAGTGTTTGGGATTTATTGAACGTCTGTCCACCTTTGCTTCTCTGTAAATGCCAGTTATCCCCCTGATACCCATAACAGTTCTGTAGTTAAAGGCTGTGTAACATTTTGCTGACAATATTTGCATGCAAAGAAGGTCCTCCTGTGCCTAGAAATGTCATAAAGAAGCTCGTAAAATGGAGAGCCTCCTAGGGACCATGCCATCTTCCCCAATAACCCTAATCCTTAAACCTCATATATGGGTAAGAGGTGAGGGAATAGTCTGAACGGACTTGGTCTGGCCATCGTTCATTTTATTTACTTTTGTATTATTTCTTTATTAATTAAGCAAAGTTATAGGGCTGCCCCACACAGGTGATCCCACAGATTATACAATGCTTAAGTTCTATATAGGAAATAAAACAAGTAGAGAACTTGTGACCCAAAAGATGTTGCTGCAATATAATTTTCAACTGATGATACAGTAAAGGAGCTGTGGCTGGGAGCTGTGCTTGAATAATATCTGGAAAGCCACAGATACTTCACCCACGAGATAAAGGCGGGCTATGCTCTATGTTATTTCTGACAAATAATATTTGAATGTAAATCAGAGTAAGAATCATGTTGCACCTTGCGGTTTTAGAGTGCTTCTGTAAATGTTGTGAATATCAGAAACACCTTAGATTATTAATGCATATTTATCATTACACTATTATGCATCCAGCCATAAACCAAACTGGTTTAGCTCAGAAAGGCACATAGATGAGATAGGCAAGTTAGTGACAATATACTGCATATGTTCAGATCCATATATCAGATGCCTATATCAGACTGTGCATACACTCATACCGTATATATGCTGTGGTTCGGCTCAGAGGGGGGACATGGATGAGGTCAGCAGATTAGTGACTGTATATATGCTCAATGCATTTAAAGGTACATCTTTAATGGAGGACCTGAAAACTCCATCTTCTCTTGCTTTAACATTTATATGCATTTATGAAAAGATAAGATCATTGTATCTCACCGATGCACAAAGGTCATCTTTAGATCGATAAAGGAGCTACTGTGTCATTTTTTTTCCCCTTCCTCCAGAAACCTGCAGGAAATCATGCCAGCCTAAATCTTTTTGATCCCAGAACATGCACACACAAAATGGTGATTGGCGATTCCTTGCACTGAAATGTTCCCGTGTATCTTCCGCTATGTAAAAATTCCTCTCCAATTAACACACACAACTCTAAAGTTATTCTGTGCACTGCATTTTTTTTTGTTTTTCCCTTCTACAGTAGTTACAGCATGAAGGATTCCTTATCAGCTGACAGATCAGCCATACGAACTTTCAACCACAAGATGGAAGCAAAGAAATGGTGGATGGATGGGTGGATAGGTAACCAGAATTTTGTGGTTATGCATAGTTGTGCAGCCCAAATCCAGCCACTGGGTTCATTGTGAAGTGTTGAGAGCTAGAGTGCTTGAACTTCAGCACCAAGAGTTGCGTGCTTTCTGAGATAGAGATTGTTGGGTTTATACCAGACTTGGAAACTATCCTAAGAACACAAGATGAGGAGAGGAAACAAGGAGCCGGGACTATTAAGACAACTGGGAAAGGAATTCATGTAGAGCAGAGGTGGGTTCCTGCCGGTTTAGACTGGTTGTATAGAATGGGTAGCGGGAATTCCGCCCCTGGGTGGCCGGCTGCACCCCCCCCCCAAATTGCTTCTCAGTGGCGCCATCGGCACCACCATCTTGTTTTGCGCTTCTGTGCACGCAATAGAGGCTTTTTTTTTTTTCCTTCTGCACATGCAGAAGTTGGGTTTTTAGCACTAACCCTAACCTTAACCCTAACCCATGCGGCACGTGAGGAAGCGAACTGGCAGTGAGGTAAATCAGAACCCACCCCTGATGTAGAGCCAAGTCTTTGCAACAACACTTTCAGTTATATATATTAAACCCAATGTAGGCTAATTAGCTTCAGACCAATAAAGGAGAATATTTATAGCTCAGGAATGAAATAAGTGGTCCTTGGTGTTCTCTGAGTGAGTCCTTGGTTGTTTCCTTGCAGACATTTCATTATTCAAACTAGGTAACATCATCATCTGGGTAATGAAACGTCTGCAAGAAACGTCTGCAAGCTCAGAGAGCACCAAGAACTCCTCATAATCAGCTTTAGAGTTACGCACTATCTAGGTCAACCAAGTCAAATTATGCACTTTTTATAAAAGAGGGGGACAGACAACTGTACATGCAATGGGCCCAATCTCTTTCACAGTCAAAACAGCTCTGCAAAACAGGTACTAAACCCAAAGACTGGACAGAAAGGGGCGATCTCCCAGAACACCTGCTATATCAAATAAATCATTGTTTTATTTTTTAACTATTTATTTATTTTGTCAAGTACGTATTTGGTAATATACGTAGGTATAACATTTATAAACATAAGATGGGTACAAATAAAAGGGAACATTTGGACAGGGATGGTAGGCACACTGGTGCTAATTAAATTAATATTTAATTAAATATTAAAATTTAATGGTTAAGGTGTTGTATAAAATTATCATCTGGAAACATGTTTTATTCAAACATCTTAGAGATCTAGAAATAGATGCTATACATTTCAGATTAGAAGCAACACTATATTATATTATAGTATATATTATAGTATATATAGTAACCATATATTGGACTATAGTTTAACAAGATTACAGAGGCAGATATTCTTCAGGGCAAATTTTGAGAAAATGGAGCGGAATAAAAGAATGATGAGAAGTAGTTTTCCTTATATTTAGAAGTGCACAGCACTGAGTAAGACAACAATTAAGTTCTTTTCTGTTTAATATGGATTATTCCTTTATCTAAAACTATTATTTTTAATTTAGTTTGATACTTGTCAATAACATTCACGCATCATATTAAATTAAATGTTAATTTTTAAAAATGTGTACCGGTCAAAAATATGTTATTACACTGAATTGGCATAATATAATTTATACAAGATTGTAATCCAGAATGTGTCACAGATCTAATGCTCTGTTTTATTGTTTCTTTACAGTTTATCATTCACTGTGTTTGATATGTCAGGTCAAGGTAGATACAGAAATCTCTGGGAACATTATTATAAGTAAGTCCATTTTTAACAGTAAGACTTAGTTATGCATTCCTCTATTAAATTTATGAACATATTTAGTTAAAATAGTGTGCAGAGTAAAATTCTAATTATGTTTCTCTTAGACTTGTCTGCAGTATTCTCAAGCATGAATGAAAGGGAAGGAATGATGAATTGGAATAATATAAATATAATATAATATGTATAAAAACTTCAAATCTGGGAATCATTAGGTAATATATGAAAGGAAGTTAATTATCTATTCCTGTGAAAATTATTGCTATAGCAGCAAATACTAACTTTTAGATAGTTTTAATACCTTTTGAAGTCATCATCCTTTAAAATGCCCAAATTAAATTCCTATTTTCTAGCAGTCCTGGCTAGTACAAGTAGTCCTTGGTTTATAACCTTTCATTCATCAATTACAATACTGAACAAAAGGACTCATGACTGATCCCCAAAGTTATGGCCACTGCACTGTCCCCATGGTCAGATGATCACGATCTGGGCTTTTGTAACTCATTCACCCTAACTTTAAACTGACCCAGGATTTACATTCGGGAACTTTAAAAATGTGATTGCTTGGATGAAGAACACAGATCTAAGCTCTGCCTACTCAATTAGTAAAAATTTGAATGTGGTGGGAAGTTGGAGGCACGGTGAGACACAATACTGTGCTAAAGATTTAGCTTCAGAACCCTTACATCAAACAAAACAAAAAAAGAAACTTAATGCTGCTTTAAACCTTGCTCATGCATTTTTGTTGCTTTAAACATGCTCTTTTCTGTTACTAATTTAACAGCTAACTGTTTCCATTGCTATAAAATCATCGGTGGCAAGAAAACAGGCTTCCCAGAGGCTTGGCTAGGGAAGGGGGCAAGGAGAAGGAAAGGGCGGGTCGGTTGGACAAAGTGTCAGATAAGATTCATAGTGTTCCTATCTCATGGTTACTTTAATAAAAGTAGTCTATTGATTTTTGTTATTAGCAATAATTTAATTAAAAAACAAAATACTCTATTGTTTCATTTCTCTTAATATTGTTCTTTCTTCCTTCAAGAAAAGATAGCAGGAAAGCAGTGTCCTCTGGGGAACCAGGAAGGTAAGAGAACCTGGCTTCCATGCACTGTGTTATCCATAGGAAAAGGAGTTCCCCATAAGGTTTAATGACAAGATTCTACAAAATACCTATAGGATTATAGGCCATTCTTTTGTTACACTATTTTTAAGTTACAGACTACAACAGCAGGACATGCTATCTTGAGTAAGAGGGAATAGGAAGGGAGGGCAAAGGAATCAGGAGAACAGAAGAGTGCACTTATTTTGAGGGCCTGCATATGAACACACTGCAGTAATCACTTAGTTCCAGCGGAATGAAATATGTCTTGGGCGATCTCCTCCCTCTTTCACCAGGGGCTTGTGGAATTCCCTGCCAGCGCGTGAATGGATAGCAGCCCAGCAATATTCACAGTAATACTGCAGACAGGTCACATTAGCACAGAAAAATGGAGCAAACTTTCCACCACAACGGGCCCCCTGACATTCATCACACAGCTGATCATCCAAGACATATGGCTTAACTTCCACCTGTGATGAAAGAAGGAGAGAAAATGTACACATTTCTTAAGTTTGGCCGCGTTAGACAAAAGTGTAGTCCAGGTGTGTGTGTTTTTTCTCTTCATATATTTCTACCATCCAACTAAAGATACTATAGATACCTCAGTGAACACTTTCCTGCACAGTAAAAAGAGCTTTGCTGGAGCATATTGGACATGGAACTAGCTCAGGACACTTTTTCCTAGGACTGGCTGAATAAGCCCAACAGAAAAGCAGTAGCTTCCTCTGTTGTATGGTTTCCATCAAAAGATGTAGTAAACACTGCACTAAATCCTGACAGGCTGGTTTCACCTTTCAGCTGGTCCAACTCACTGGACAATCGTATGCCAGTCATTATCACTAAAATGTGACAAAAATAAAATTGGGGTCTGGAATATATCTCATGTTCTGTCTGAGTTTGTGTGGAGAATGCAAGGAAAAAAATCCCCCAGGTAATTACATTTCTTTTGGCGAGTTATATTTCATAAAGCTACCCTCTCTACGAATTTACCTAACCTTCTTTTAAAACCATCACAGCTTGTGGCCATTACCACATCCTGTACAAGATGGCATCATATCTACCTACAGAAGACACTTCCCTATTATTTAAAATGTCTATCAAATTAACTTTGGGTTTCACAATCTATACTTTCTACTGAGTCAGGTGCTTATCTGATAAAACTGCTAAAGACCTTTCTCAAATTTGTTGAGTTTTACTCTGATCATGCCCATTATTTAAACACTGCACTAAGGGAATCTGATTAAATTAATAATTGTACTAAATGGACATTAGTTCAATTCTGATCATGTTGAATCACTCTGAAGTACAATGAGACATTCCCTGAGAATTAGAAATTTACAATGTTTTGGTGAAATTAAATCTTTACCCCTTTCCTTGATTTAAAATTCATTAATAGGAATTTTCTATATAAACAGCTTCACAATTTGGAGGATCTACAAATGGATCCCCTTGAATTTTTTAAAAAAAGATAAAAGCTGAATAGTTATATAAGGACCTTAGCATTGTTTTGTAACTTCGGCAATGACCAGATATGGGGATTCAATTTCCAGAATTCTTCAATCATCATAGCTATTGCTGAGAGTTCCAAATATGAAAGTCCAAACACCTCGACATTGCCAAAGTTGGAAATACTGACTGTGCAGGGGGGTGGTCCTTTCACATTGATTCACATTCCTCTATCTATCTATCTATCTATCTATCTATCTATCTATCTATCTATCTATCTATCTATCTATCTATCTATCTATCTACTGTATCTATCTGTCTGTCTGTCTGTCCGTCCGTCCGTCCGTCTGTCTGTCTATCACTTCTACAGAACAAAACATATATTTACCATATGTGAAGATATCAGAGTTCCAAAGGGACATATGGACCACAGAATCACAAAAATGACCCAAAATCAGAACAATTGGAAGGTGTAACTTACTCCTATCATTTCCACCATTAGAAGGTAGGAGAATTGAACCAAATTCATATGCTATTTAAAATAAATTTCAAAAGACATTCTGTATCAAATAGTTAAAATTTAACTGTCAATGCAAAAATAAACCAGTTAATTAATCCTGACTCCATTTACACACCATGTGAATAAATGCTTTGGCTATAAATGTGATTTAACAACTATGTATGTATACATGTCTATTACATGTAAAATATCTGTAACTATTAAAGTCTGGATGTCCACAGATAAATTCTGAATTTCAAGAAGATGCATTTAAAGAAGTCCTTGATCATATTATATCAAAATCTAAAACACAGGAGCAGGAGAGCTGCTCTTTATACATTTCTCTACATGCATATGTGCCAAACAGAGCTGCCATAGCTTTACCAATAGCAAGATTTACCTATCGGTATGAATCAATTCATCTTACTAAAAGCTATGGCAGAAATGTTTTAATTTCTTGCTTAGATTTTAGATTCTGTTAGCATCAGTAACGTATTACATATCCAGAAGTAGAACATAACGTGCCTTCCAGAACGGGAGGACAAGCCACACAAATCAATATTTGTTTTATTTTATTTTATTCTATTCCATCTAAGAATGGCATCATTTTAAATTGCTGGGTTAGAACAATTTAGTTACCAGGTTGACAGAAAAGAGAAAAACACTGTAGCAAAAATTGAAATGGTTCATAACTTCTTACACCAGCTTTCCCTAACCTGACTGTAACTTCCAGACAGCTTTTAGCTTGGAATTTTGGAAGTTAAAAATCTCAGCACATATGAAGGGCACAAGGTTGGGGAATGCTGTCTTACACAGTGTCAAAACAACACGTTTCTTTCCAGCATATATGTCAACGTGATAAAAGGAGAAATGAACTTCTGTTGCAAATATTCTTAGTGCTGCTGACTTCGGCTATGAAAATATGCTGAACATTAACAGAGATGGATGTTTAAGTAATGGACTATTGTTGCTGTACAGATTATACTGAATTAAAATAGAATGTGTGCAAGGAAACTTAGAATCCAGCAGAAACATACTGGAGCTGCATGCCTTTAGCTTTGATAAAGCAGCTGCCCGTTCTACTACAAAGCATTCAGGCAGGGTGAAAGAAAGGCTAATAGTAAGCAAGTCATGCAGATGTAAAAGGATAACACTAAAAGCACAGGCTTATTTTCTGTGCCGCTGGAAATGGCTGTAAAGGGAACAACTGGTTTTGGAGTCAAAAGGCAGTAAAAAAAAATCAATTCTTTGATATTTTGGATGACTGGGAGGGGGGCAGCATTGCATTTAAACAGTTGTTTTTGTTGTTCCTGTCATGAACTGGCACTTATATGGACATAAGCCAACAAAAGAATGCTGTGTAATAAATAGAATATGCTCTAGTACTTACCCGTTTATCTATCTCTCCATGTTGCAGCTGAACAAAGCGGGCACTGATAGCAGCTATATAACTCTGTTGATTGGAAAATGCAACACGCCCAGCTCCTTTTGGGTACTTCAGTTCAGGGTCAGTATCAATTCCAGCATAGCAAACTCCTCCATACAGCCGATCCATTATCATTGCAAGCTCCACTAAAATATAGTAACAACAAATATGCATATAAATCCACATTTTTTTCCTAGGCTCTGGGCAATGGAGTATCTACTCTTCTATCTAAATTTCTGTTCTTCTATATGACAATAATGAGAATGTCAGCGAAATTTAATAAGCATATTTCCATATCAGAAATTCTCAACAGCAAGGTCACTTGGACAAAGTCAACAAGCCATTTTTCCATACCTGCTCGTAAGGGTCGTGGTACTCCGCCTACAAAAATGGTTTTCCGTGGATCCAGAGGTTGTGAGCCATCCATCACAAAATCACTGTCACTGAGATTCCAAGGTCGGATCTGAACCTGCAAGTAGAAAACAAGACTTTATGTACAGTTCCAACTAAGAGTCAGAATGGATTTTTTTCATAGTACTAACACATTATTATTTTGTGTCTGAGCATGTATTCGAAGCAATAAACATACCTAATACAGTACTCCTGCCTCCTGTTTTCCCTGCAAAATCAACCCTGTGAAGCCTAAGTGAGGCTGAGAACTCATAGCAATACAGTCCCAGAAATATAGAGAACAGAGTGATTCCACATTCCTCTGCTATTATTTATCCATTTGCTTCAACTAACCCATTAACAGAAGTGTCATCTGTGCATGCACATGCTTGGTCAAATGATAGGAAATCCTCAAAGAGGCTTTTGCCAGCTTCCAAGAGGAGATAGCACCTCAACATTACAATCAAGACATTCAGAGGGGACTTCAGTTGCTTCACAAAGCTTCCCTTTGAATGAATCCAGAGCCTTATTAAATAACCATGAAGGTACTGAAAGGAATTGCTGAGAAGAGGAATTGATTTAAGAGGCTGTTCACAAGTCCTGGTCATGTTTCTATTGCATTATTTTTCCTTCAGATTCAAAGAGCTGCAGAGCCCTAGTATTTAGACCAGTGATGGCGAACCTTTTTGGTTGCCAAAAGTGCATGCGCACGCGCTATCACGCACGTGCAAGTGCCCACACCCATAATTCAATGCCTGAGGAGGCCAAAAATGGCCTCCCCTGCCCCCGCAGAGGCCCTCTGGAGGCCGGAAACGGCCCATTTCCCAACTTCCGGTGGGCCTGGTAGGCCTGTTTTTCACCCTCCCCAGGCTCCAGAGGCTTATCCTGGCCCCTCAGAGATCCTCCGGAAACCTAAAATGCCCTCCCAGAGCCTCTGCGCAAGCTTAAAATCAGCTGGATGGTACGCATATGCGTGCTGGAACTGAGCTAGGGCAACAGCTCATGTGCCGGCAAATATGGCTCCGCCTGCCACCTGTGGCACGCGTGCCATAAGTTCGCCATCACTGATTTAGACTGCAGGCTGGAGATGCCCAACACTTGCTTGACCATCAAAATAACCATGTAAGTGTTCTACAAAGCCTCGAGAGCAATTATAATATAATCTATATCTTTAGTTTATCGTGACTGCACTACAAACAAAAGGGATATTGGTCTTACCTGATATACCTCTTCTCATTAAGTGGAGCCAGCATTCAGGATGGATTGTCCTCGTCCACTTAGAATTAGGACCATCTGTTACTTTTTGCCGGATCTGCCCTGCTAGGACCCAGCTTTGACGAGACCAAAGAAGCAGACTCGATGTGGCTACCAACTGGACACAGTCAACAACATGTAGGCTTCCTTTCCTGAACCCACCAAAAAAAGCGAAGACCGCCATGCAAAAAGTCAGTCCAAGGAAAAAAACAACAGCAACAATGGCAATGCCAGTCCAACAAATGAGGAGTATGCAGGAACAGACCCCTCAAGGGTGGGGCTGAATGCTGGCTTCACGTGATGAGAAGAGGCGTATCAGGTAAGACCAAAACCCCTTCTCCATCGTGGGTGAAGCCAGCATTCAGGATGGGACATACCAAAGCCAAAAGTCCCCCAGGTGGGCACAGTCAATGTCCAATTCAGTGAGACTCCTCGTGGACCCTCTGCAAGACTCTATAACCGAAGGCCGTGTCCGCTGATGCGACCATATTGATTTTGTAGTGACAAGGATGGCAGAATTTTTCTCCTATCCTGAGTCTCGACTAGAATCAGGATGAGAGCCTCTCCAAAGAGAGTCTGTCCCTGGAAAAGGGATGATGCCAGGCACCACTTATGGTGGGTGTCGACAGGCCACTGTTGAAGCCAATGCATGCACCTAGCAACCACCGAGGCAGCCATAGCCTTGGAGGCAAAACGGGATGCATTGAGAGAGGCGTCCACTGCAAACTGAGAGGCAGCAAAAACTTTGTTCAAATCCTGCTGTGCTCACTGATTGGATGCCGGGATTTTTTCCTGCAGGGGTCTCAGCCAAATTAAGGAGGAGCGAGCAAAAAAGGAAGCCAATGAACAAGCCTGTATTGCCCAGGCGGCCACCTGGTGGGCCTTGATAAGGGCCTGCTCAGTTCTTTTGTCTTCAGGCCTCAACAACTTCTCCAGCATAATGGAGTATAAAGGGCAAGAACTGGAGCATCAACCATAGAGACATTGAGAAGCGAGGCTAGTCCGGAGCCACATTGAAATGCTTGCGGTCCAGCGATTTAGCCATAAGCTCTGATGCCAGAGCCTTCCATTGTCTTTGGACGTTGTCCAAGAAGAGTTGTGGTGCCGGGACGAAGTCCACTTCCAGTGTGAACTCAGCAAACAACAGGTCAATGTGCAGAGACGTTGAGTCCGTAGCAGAAGTAGATGGTCTGTCCAACTCCACAGCAGACCGAGCCTTGTAAAGTAAAGACTTGAATAGACCCGGAAGGAACAGGGCCAAGAAGGCCTGCTGTTCCTGTGGCATATCTTTGTCCTCTGAGAGTTCATAATCACCCCTGTCTAAGTCAAGCCAAGGACTCCTGACCGTCGAGATCCGACTCACCAGAGTAGCAATCTGGGCTCTGATGACGAATACTGGTCCCAGGCCCCTGGGAACTGACTAGGATGGAACCGCTTAGAGACTGTAGACATGTGGCAAGGCCCTGTTGCACAGATGCCGCCATCAGAACCTGTAAGTTGGCTGGGTCCAGGGAAACTAGGGCTACAGGGGTGGGAGCCCCTGGCGTAGATGGCAGGGCTTGCATCCTGAAGTCAAGGGGGGCCTCAGAGGCTGGAGGAATAGAAGGCCTCGAAAAGCTGGCGGAACCCCAAGGGTCTGCAGAACCCTATACAATGCCGGATTATCCAGGGACAATTGGTCTCCCAATGGGTGAGGGGCCACTTGATCAGAGTCCGGGTCCCTTGAAGAGGAGCCCTTATCCTGGGAGTCACGGCCCATAGCCTTGCTAAGGACTTTGTCCCTGCAGTGCTCCACCCTCTTCGTGGCCTCAGAGCTTTGCGAGGATACTTCCACACACGGACTGGAGGTACGAGGTTGATCCTCCTCTGGGACAGGATGATTGGTCTTGTGGAGCCGCTTGCCCCGAGGCTTATCTGAAGAATCTCCAATCGCCATTGCTATTAGGCCTATGAGCAGCTGGAGGAAATGGCCGCCGCAACTGAGAGTTGGAAAAAGGAGGGGAGCCAAGTAGCCGCTGGTGCCAACCAGGGCAAGCCCTGTGAGGTCCAGGCACTGGGAACTGGCCGGAGACCTGAGACTGAAAAGCCGCTACCAGGCCAGACAATTTAGATGAGGCTGCATGAGCGTGAGCTCAAGTGACTGTCCAAGCCTCTTTCTCAAACTGCCGAAGCCAGGTGGAATGGCCACCACCTCAGCAGCAGTTAAGCAAGCGGCAACCAATATTGGAGGATCTGCGCGATTTGAGCTCCAGCGCCTATCCAGGGCCGTTCAGTAATCAGCCAAAACTAGGTGGGAATGAGCCTCCACCCTTGCAGCGGCAACGCAAGTGGCAAAAATTGAACATGGGGGTGGGGGGTGATTAGCAAGGCACGCCGACTTGTAGATAGGAGAAACAGTCATGGAAGGCAAGCAGAAGCCTGTTAATAAGCCCGCACCTTCCCCCAATCATCTGAATCGCTATGGCCACAGGCGACCTCGCTCTAATGACAGGTCGGGCAAGCCCTGCGTGTCCGATGTTCAAAGGGCCCGGGATCAACAGTCGTGGCAGGAGCCAAAGCTCATCTGCCAAAAAACGCCGAGTGCTCAGATGACAGAGAGGACTTGTGCAAGATAGCAATAGCACTTAGACTTATATACCGCTTCATAGTGCTTTACAGCCCTCTCTAAGCGGTTTACAAGCTCAGCATATTGCCCCCAACAATCTGGGTCCTCATTTTACCCACCTCGGAAGGATGGAAGGCTGAGTC
>JANHGD010005025.1:203208-221288 GCA_027560375.1 Imantodes cenchoa | reverse complement strand
AACCTTGAGCCTGGTGAGATTTGATCTGCTGAGCTGCTGAACTAGCAGTCAGTTTCAGTGGCCTGCAGTACTGCACTTTAACCACTGTGCCACCTCGGCTCTAGATCACTCAGAAAGTCCAGAAAAACAGTCCATATTTGAAGCCAAGAAATCAGAAACCAGCATTCAGGAAAGGAGATCTGGGTAGCCACGTCCGTCCAGTCTGAGGACCGAGTTGAAGCTGGGTCCTAGGAGGGCAGATCCGGCAAAAACTAACAGACTTGGTCCCATTTGGAGTGGACAAGGACAAGCCATCCTGAATGCGGGCTCCACCCACGATGGAGAATCAACTGTCCCTCCCAACCAATTAACTTCTATAGATAAAAGTAACACTCCCTCCCAAAAAGAATTCTCTCAAAATTCTTCCCTTTATGCTTCCCCCTTTCATTTGTCCAGATTTTGGCTTGAAGTGAGGGCCAAATGTGCATGAAAGAACTTGAAAAATAATCCACACTGAGGGAGAGGGCAGGTTCTCATCTTGAGATCCAATAGTAAATTATAGTGCAGGGAGGAATTAGGACTCTGAACTTGCAGTTTGATAAGCAACAATTAGCCATTAGTTGTGTAGTGCCTGAGACTCAACAGTTCAAGGAGAAAGGAAAAGCAAATCCTGTGCCTCCTGAGTGAAAAACCATGCACATATATGCTTCTCTACAATATGAACAATACTTATACACATAATTTGTAGTTCATTTTGTAAGCTTCATATATATCAAAGCCACGTACTGGTTTATCTTTAATCGTGGGGCTAGAAACACACAGGTAGAGTTTTCCGTCCTCTTCAATACATGCATCAATCAAAGCCTGTACAGAACTTTCATCTTGGAACAACAAAAAGGCATATCCTAGACAGAGAAGAAACAAACATGATTTATTCACTATATACTGTATGTGATGTATTGAAATTTTCTACTTTGTGTGTACTTAGATGAGATAACCATGAAAAACAAAAGGAAAATAATGGACGCATACTTTTTTTTAAAAAAAGAAGGGGATCATTTTTCAAAATTGCAGGAGTAGCTATAGGTCAAACCAAAATGCTATTATTAAAGAGATAAAAAATAAATTACAAAACTTCATCCATTTCTTCCTTAGAATGAGATTTAATCTGAATGTCACTGCTTTACTCTACAGAGAAAAAATAGAAGGGGGATTAAAAAAACTTAAAAACTATTTAGGGGGGGGAACAGAAAGGGAAGCATGAACAGTAGATAAAAAGTTCAAAGTTAAAAAAAAGTAAAAAACAGACAAACAGTGCCAACTGGAAGATCAGAAGTAAAATGAAGTCAAAACAGCAATGACAAAACACTTCAAATAAGAAAAAGGTGGACTAATGAACACTTCATATTACTTTATGTTTAGCAGTAGTATTGAAATATGATTTTGTGATTGTGGTATGCAATAGAAAACGTGTTGAAGAGACAACATCCATATTAAAATCTCAAATGATAAAATTCACTCCATGAATCATAGAATTGCAAAGTTCACTATCACATCCAATTCTATATTCAATGCAGGAATCCAGAATTATGCATCTATGGCAGATGGCTATCCAGCCCCTATTTGAACAGATCCAATGATCATGAACCCATTGCTCTTCTATTAAGAAAATCTCCTAGCCCGAAGAAAATCTTTTCATGAGGAGGAATAATACCATCTTTCAACTAACATAGCTTTTATAGAAACTGTTACTTATTCTGAATAATTTTAGAGAAGGACAGGATACATGAAGTAACAAAAGTTACCTTTAGGAGGAAAATACGATTTGCTTTCAGCTTTATGAGGCCAATCTACAATCAATGGGCCAAAACGGCGAAAGCTGGCTGTGATCTCATCTGCAAAACAAAAACAGAGAAAAAAAAATCTTCACTTTTTTTTAAAAAGGGGAAGTGTCCCAAATAAAACAATTTAAGCAATTCGATAATAATACTCAGGTAATAACTAGGCAACCCAAATACAGAGGCAGCAGGTATTTTCAAAACAATCTGTGAGTCCAAGTACCATATATACTTAATAAAAAAGCAAGCAGATTAAATATCAAAGCTGTGGCTTTAAGGTTACAAATAAAGATTTGCAGCAGCCCACTTAAAGTAATTAAATGACTGAATTTGAGCAGTTTTTACTGCCTAGCTCCAGGCATTCTCCCACAGCTAACATGCAGAGCTTGCATCAAGAGCAAGTTGCTCAGCACGGACTTGCGAAAGATGGAGAGAAAGGGAAAAGAATGTAGCAGAGCCTAGCCACGCCTACTGCTTACGTCACAGGCTTAAACTATCTGTGCACATCATCTGAGCTTGACCTCAGACTATCTTCAGCAGCACTTGCAGAAAGCGGTTATGTAACTGCTGCAGAGACCAGAATGCAGATCTCGTTAGCAGAAAGCAAATGCTTCAAAGCCTTTCTTCAATTTCTAAATTCAGCTCAGGTGATCTGCATACTGGTTAATATTACCCACATGAACAATTCTTTTTAAAATGGACCATGGAATTGTTTTACTCAGTTTAATTTTAAAATAAGCTGGGGATCTAAAGCTATTTCGAGAACAGACTAAAATGCTATTTATACACAACACAGAACCTGAAAAATTATTTGATCTGCCCTCCCCATACACATTTTCTATTTTACTTAAATTCTTCCCAAGACATTTTTTTTTTGGGGGGGGGGGGTGTTTCATAAGCTTGTGTCAGAGTTTATTTCTTCATAATCTGATGTTGTTATCATGATGAAAGTAACAGAAATATTTATCTTGGGGAAAAGGAAATGTCATAGATTTTTTTAATGTATACAGCTTAAATTTATACAGTTATTACCCAAAATACAGGATTTAAAAAATTGAGCTAGAAATCCCTAAAGTATTTCTTTACATTTCTTTTCTTTTGAAAAAAAGCAGCAGTCTGTTATTCTAATTAGCCTAAAAAATTAAAATAAAATAAGGAGATTCCCTTTGTCTAGTAGACTTTGAAATCAAGGCAAATATTGCCATCAGTTACAGTTAATGTTCATATGCCCAGCATGTTCCTTATGCTTAAATGGGATTTTTTTTCAGCAGTAATTCATCCCTCTGGTGAAATATATGGTGATAGCAAAGAAATAATGCATTATATATTGTTCCCTTAAACAGATGAAACACTGCACTGTATTTTAAATCAGATACTGACTAAAATGTGTGCCTATTATAATCATCTTCAAAATAAAAGACCTTCATAAAGAGTTTTATGATGTCATAATATCTAACTAAATGAAGCAAATGTATAAAACATCTCATAAACTGTGCAACCCACGCCTCCTTATCATTGCAATTCATAACCTAAAAGCTTGGATATTTGACAGCTCATAGATTCACACAATTTACGTTGCCTGAAAAACTGTCCAAAGTTAGCTCATGAGAATGCTACAATCTGGCATGATTATCCTCTTTTCCATAGGGCTGCACTTGGTCAAGGGTGTGTATTTTTGGCAATACTAATATCCAAATATACCTTCATCGATATCAGGTGGCAGACCACCCACAAACACCTTGCGAGAGTACCGTTCAACTCGCTCGCCATTCTGATGAGAGAAGCAGTGTGGTGATCCTAAGCCGCTATGGAGAGTCTGATCCCCACGTCCATCATCCAGAAACCCATCTTCCATTGGGAACAGGGAGGACTGACCTATAGTTGAAAAGACAAAATGTGTCTGTGTATGTGTTTGTATAATATACATATGTGCATATCTCAAAACACACCAGCAGAATAATAGCTGCCTATTTTCTTATTCTTACTCTTGTCACAAAGACCCATTATTAATTTACAGATATTATCTGAATGACATTGTACAGAAAAGCTGAAACTTGGTATCATTAAATGGTGCACTATGCCAAGCATGTCATAGACAAATGTCACTAGTTCTATTCCAAACACAGAGACTATTTTCCCCCAAGTATATGCTTCAGAAATATTCTACACCAAGTAATTATTGATCACGCCCAATGATCTTGGGATATTGCAAGTACAAGATTTTAGTCACATCCATACTATCATACAGTTCAAGTAAAATATTCCACATCTATCTTATATTTAGATCTCACTACACTTTGTCTTTATTGACAAAAAAAGTAATAAAAAGCCAAACAAAAATGGAGGCGAAAGATGGGATCCTCCGATCATTTTACTATATTCTCACTGAAGTGGCATACTAATAGTGTCAGCATACTTATATTCTCAGGAAGAATAAGTATGGCAGGTCTAATAAAACAATCAGTGCAGAAGAAACAATTATTAGTGCTGAGGAGAACCAAGTTCCATCCCTCTTGGCCATGAAATTTGGTCAATATCCTCATATTGGTCACTATTTATTTATTTCATGTATACTCTAAATTCTGTAGAAAATAGCTAGGAAAGAAGTGTAATATATGTTTCAATGGTAAAGAAAGCAGTATTATAAGTCAATTAACAGTTTCTGGTCCACAAGTAGCCACAGGTAAATTATTTACCCAAGTCTATTAAAACTGTCCTTTTTCAGGAGCTTATTAAATGTGGTCAAAATACTGTGTGAGGGGTTTTTTTTAAAGGAGAACAGGAGAAGGGCTTTTTTTCTACTTGAAGCTTGCTTTTACAATTACCAGAGCATGCTCGCCACTCAAACTCTGGCAGTTAAAAAAAAAAAAAGTTTAAGGTTAAGAATTCAAAAGTGAGGCAGTAACTTCTCATTTTATAACCTGCCAAAACTATAAATAGGGCTTGAATACTGAAGAAGGTTCTTAAAAAAGACGGTTCTAGTTAGAATCATGTGTTACCACCACTCAAAATCACCTCAGGAGAGCCAGACCTTAATGACTTTTTTTCTTCGCAGATCATACTAGACTAGTTAGTGCCTCATCTAGGAACATTACAACATTATTTTTGCTATTCATTTTTTACTATTGTAGTTACTGTATTAGTGTTAAGTATTGTTCCCATAACATACCTTAGAATAAAAGTGATTCCATTACAAATGGTCTTGTGTTCCTCTCTAGTTTTCTAGTTCATATAGGATTAACATTTATATGAAATGTATACAGACATGTATTAACACCCATCCCTTTATCTTATACCCCTCCAAAGGATGCCATGTTATTTAGTATACAGTACATTATGTCTGTTGAAATTATAGCAATATAAAAGCTATAGAAGTCATTCCTTTTATATGTATTTATAAAATGCTAAATGTACACCATCGGTCAATAGTGAAATCCAGATGCACCAAATGGAATTGTGACATTTCCATCTTCCAAATGCCAGTGTGCATGCACACCAAGAGCACTGAACAAGTGCAGTGCAGGGAAAGTGGCAGTTCCAGGGAACCAATCCTGGAGCCACTGTCCTTAACTGAAGTACAAAGAAGTAAAAATCTCCATCTTCCCTCCCCATCTCTTAATGTCTTTGATAAAGTAGCTCTGACACTGGCTTCAGGAAAGGGTTGAGGCATAGAAACCACAGACATGCACACGGTGACAACATTTTGATCACTAATGAAGTCATAACAGTTTACCAGTTTGCCATAACCTACCAAAACTGGAAAAAAACAAACATACAAGCTCCATTTAGGGGAAAAAAATCACTGTGCCAATCAATTTTCATGATCTGCATTCTTCTGAAAAGCTGAATCCTCTCAAATGAATAATTTGAATTCAATATTTCTGCAGAGCCTCTTTTTAGTATTTATTCTCCAACCGCTGAGCCTTTTTGGGGAGAGATTTCTTACAGTGATTTCCACATCAACACCTCAGTCCAGGCAGCACTGAGAAAGCTAACAAAGTGGCATCTGTCTAAGATTGTTAGGTCAGCATGCATGGTTCAAAGATGCGATTGTAGCACCATGGCTCACATCCCACAGATTTTTAAAAAGCACCTATATGACTTAATTGCCAGGCTTCCTTTTCACAAGTGATATAACATCTCCCCAAACTGTATATTGTGGTCCTGCTAGTGCCTGCAAGCCAGTTTCATTGCTATTGAAGAACCCACAAAAACAAAGACATTGCTCAGATGCAGAGAATTTCAGCTTGATCACAGAAGTGAGATAAGAGAAAGGCAGTGTGAAACTACCTCTATCACAGTGCTCAACATCTTGAAGGACATGCAAATCATTATCTAAGTATTAAAAATGTTTGGAAGAATGCCAGTGCTAACAGCCACAATAAATTATGGTGACAATTAATGTTGCCTGGGGGAGAGACCCAGAAATTCTAGTCATTTAGGTGCTTCCAGAAGTAAGAAACCCTCTTTTCCTACCAGCACCCAGCTGAAGCGATCATTTATATGTATTTTAATTTTGGAAGTTCTTGCTAAAAATACTGTTTGATACTCGCTCACTCTGTATTTAATATATTATGTTAATTCTGCCTTGACCATCATGTTCTGGGATATGCTACTTTCAGTAAGTAAAGTTACCACAGCATGCACATTGAAGAAGACTGCCCCTACCCCATCCACCCAGCCCCTTTAAAAACTTCTGATCTTTCAGAAACAGCTGGTGCATTAGTGATGCCATAAGACATTTTAAACATCAGAAAATTAAAGAGGAATGTTGTTACCTCGCCTTCTCCCATATGTCCTTGCTGCATGTCAAATGAGAAGAAAAACAGCCTTTCAAACATTGTTAAATAAAAATTAAATAGAGAGAGAGAGAAAAGATATGCTATTTCACCTCCATATAACCTCAGTGGTTCTCAAGCATTAGTGCAGTGCAGACCACATAAAATATTTTTTTTAAAATCTCAAACACATCAGAACAGCTAACAAAGAGATCTAATTTTAAAAATGCTACCTTTAGCTGCTTTGTGCTAACTAGAGCATCCAGTGGATTGCAACTTGATTAGCATATCTTGTATTTCTAAGAGGCTGCAACCTTGGATTTTGATCAGTCTATCAATTCCTTAACAATCATATTTTGTTTTCAGTGAGCCAATATCTTCAATTAAGATTTACAAGAGAAGCAATTGACTATGTGATTACCATGAATCCAGAGTTAGGAATGTTAATGTCTGTGAAACATTAACATATTTATCCCACCCTTTAGCAAGCTGGTTTTAAAGAATGTTAGCCATTGGGCTAAATAACTGAAATGCTCTGTAGACTAGAAAACAAACATTACAATGGATTGCTTTCTATGGACAACACTGGGACTCCTTCTACAGTACTTGATTGTTCTTCAGCTTTCCTGTGTAAAAATAGTATCAATGCTTGAGGTCAGAGGTGGGAACGTTGTTGTTGTTTTTTTTAATTTAGCAACTGCATTGAACATTTGGGAGAAAGTAACTAGGGCAATTGATACAAAGTAGTCAGAGAAATTTTATTTATGCATGTGGCCAAAGCCAAATAGAGCTAAAATGGGGGGAAAGGGCTTGTGGAAAGCATTCAGGTTTTAGGTGCTAACTATGTTAAGCTTACTTTTAATGCTCCCACTGTTCTTGAGTTTCACAGCATGGCAGGAAACAACACAGCTGAATTTTGATAACTAAAGCCTGAAATGCCTGGAGAGGGTGAGGTCAAAAAAATTAAGGGCGACGTACAACTTTAAATTTTATGTTTCTCACCCCTATTCTAGCTTGCAATGCTTACTAACAGCCACGTCCTAATGATATCGATCAGAAAAGAAAAGAAGAAACGGTTATATCCATCCAAACATCAATTGATATATCATGCTAAAAGCAACAATGAGTTCTCTTCAATGTATGAAATCCTCAGAGTTTTTTTAAAAGTAATTTCTAGAATTCTCAAGGACCAAGATAGTCTATGCATCATAATGTCCTTAATAAGAGTATCGAGCTGTAAAAAATATAATCCCAATCAGCTATTTAAGGATCGCTTGCATTAACTCTGGAAGAGGAGGAGGAGGAGGAGGAGAAGGAGGAGGAGAGAAATCATTCTTCCCACACATCTGCTGACTTTCTTTTTAACATGCCCAACTCAATCGTATTTATTGTCCCTCGCATTACTAAACTTGGCATCAGTTCTCTCTTTCTTTCATCTCTTAAAGTCTTTAGACAAACTAGAACACCCTTCAGAAAGAGTCAAAGCCCGATGAAAGAAAATTAACAGTTTGTTCAGAGAAGTGGAACTAAGAAAAACTGTTAACTGTTTAGCTGATAAAAGTTTAAATCTCAGCACAGACTTTTTTGGACATCACATCAAGCATTCCATTGTTTACAGGTGCAGAAAGACCTGGAGTGGTTCTGTAACTCTTAAAATGAAAACATAGCTACAATAGGCCACCTTGTGTGTGCTCAGAGAAGCTCAAGTGTCTTCATAGTGTTCTCTACCTAAAAAGCCATAAAATCATGTTTGTGGTCTACAGCTAAGCAACAAAACTAAATGTACAATACAGCTTTCCGTGCTTGGTGCACTAACAGGCTGGTCAACATAGCTGCAATTCCTACTGAGTCCCACAACAGTGTTGTTAAAATGCCAGACTATGTCATTTGTGTGCCATAAAAACATTGTGACAGTAGCCACACCCAAAAATCTGAGAGAGGGTTGCAGGAAGTTTTGCTACGACAGATTCCAAAACTTTCTGAATCAAAGTACAACTTCAAAATATTAAACATTTGCATCTTTTTTTAAAAAATTTACTGATAAATCTATACTGCCCATATCTCTATCTATCTACATGATGTTAGAAGCAATGCTTCAAAATATGTCTGGGATTAGGGTGAACATGCTATTCCTATTAGAAATATTCCATAAATTTCAGGCTTCTCCAACTGAAGTATAGATTTAAGCTTCAGTTATTTGATGGGTTCAAACACACTGATTCAGAGGAAGTTCATGAAAAAAAATTCACAAGCTATTTTTTACAAAGTAGAATATCTATCTTATTTATTGAAACATTTTCCTCTCTTAAGTTTTTGGTTAGTCAAGAAAAGCGCCATCATACAGATTACATTAAAAATACTTTCACCATACAAAAAGTAAATATATCCAGACTTTAAAATCTAATTTTAGAATCGGGGTATATTGTATAATGCCGGAACAAAAAATGATTCTAGCAAAATATATATTTTGGGGATTTCACTTTAAAATGTTCAGGGAAAAGCAACAAGCATAATAATCAGAACACTAGAAATGAAGTCCTATGTAGAGAAATTAAAAGAACTGGGAATGGTTAGTATTGAGGAAAAAAATACTGATGGAGGTTATGACAGCACTCTTCAAATTCCTGTTCTCCATTGACTCCAGAATGCAGGACATAATCATGGATTCCAACAATGTCAGGAGAAACTTTATGACATAAAAGCATGCATATATATGATATGTATGAGTGTATACATGCTGTTAAGCCATCTTAACACTGAAAAATATTTTTATACAATCCAGTTTTTCAAATAACTCTTCCAATCCATTGTTCAAAATACTGCATAAGCACATCCATAAATGCAAGCTAAGGTAGTTATTACTCCCAAAGAAAAATGTCTTATAAACACACACACACACACACACACACGAAACTAGAATGATTGGATATAAATATGAAATCTAATTTAGAATCAACACAGGGAGACCATTCAAATGGCACTGAACTACCTACGATATGTAAGTAAGTTAAGGTATTGGCTGAAATAGAGTTTAAAGATTAATATAATTTTTACAGGACATATTATGATGACAATATCCAATCTATCTTGTAGTTTACCTACCTATTTAGGACCAACAATTATATATTGTAGAAAGAAAAGTTAGCAAGACTTATAGTTTGAGTAGCAATTAAAATAGATACAGAAGAATTTAATTGATAACTAAAGATAGATGAAGAAATGCCATGAGGCAGTCAATACAAGAGAAATCATAATGGTTTCTATAGAGTTTTTACAACAGAAATCTATATCGCGGAGCAGAAGAGTTCTCGAATAGAATAGAGCATTGTACCAAACAACTGAAACACTTTCCTCTCAATACATTATGTAATACTGCACCTAGTTACACCTTTGGGTAAATTGAAATATTTAACACACCACCTTGCTTCCCAGGAATACCCCGTTATCTTTTTTGACAGCAACTCATAAATTGTGAATGACAGAAATGGATCATGAAATATCTTCTGCCAAAGAGATAAACTTCTCAAACTTCTGCCAAAAAGGGTTTAAATCAGATCACTATTCCCACTGCTTCATATTTTGCATGCTGAAGTTTTCAAGTTTTTAGCAGCTTCATATTTAGCATGCCCAATTAAAGAATCTCAGATAGCAGAGATGCATGATTTTTTTTTTTCTGGCACTCAGGCAAGTGCTGGTATGGTAGTATGTATCAAACCAGATTGATCAACAATTTGCATTAGCTTGTTAGAAAGCATTTAAGCGAGTTTATAAGTTATTTATAGCTTACATTTTTACTGTGGGAAACACTGTCAATTCCATTAATAAACATGGCTGCCACATAGCATGTGTAGCCATTTGGCTCTACAAGTTACTTAAGTATATACCTAAGAATTCAACCAACACACACACACACACACACACGTATGTATGTATGTACATGTCTTCCGTATTTTCTACAGGTTTTTTGTATTAATGACATCGTTAATTTTCAGATTATCAAACTATCTACAAACACTTCAGTTCTAAAATAAAAATCCTTGAACATCTAAAGAGTGTAATTCCTTGCTTATGAAACTTGTGGAAGCAAACCTGTCCCAACACATGTTAACTGGATAATTGTATCTAACCAGAAATCCATCAAATCAAGACTAAGAAAAATTTACAAAGAGGGCATGATGAAGGCTACCCTTTAAGCAAGCGTGCACTCACCAAATAAATGGCAATTAATTTCATTGGATATAGGTATTTTAACACTGAAATTTGTAAAGTGTGGTGCTTGAGAGTTTGAATTATGAATCAGAATGTGTATAAATTTTATGTCAATCTTACCAGCATTCAATAGATAACCTAAAATAAACCTGACTCTTAAAGCCAAATGAACAATGAACACATTTGGATATCATACTAATTTAAAGTTTGATTTGGCTCCTACTGCTAGCAGGATTGCTAAACAAAATAAAATAGAAGTGTGGGATCTGCAATATATTATGCGTAAACCAGGAACTCTGACTCCTTTCTCTTCTAACAAGCCATAATCAAGTTCAAAACCCATTGGAAGAGGAGTCAGACAGATCAGTCAGCAAGCAAGAGTACACTGTTTGTTCACCCAAAAGTGATATTAAATGCACTAATCTGATTACAAAATATAACGTGGACAATAAATTTCTCTGATGTTTCTTCCACGGAAAGTCAAGAAACTATTCATTACATGGAAAATCCGGAGGATCCAGAGGAAGGGAAAACGAAGGAGGGGCTGCAGCAGCATTAAGTGCAGGCATTTATTGTCCAGTTTGGATCTTGGATTTAATCCAGGATTTATCTTTAGTTAGAGGATAATACCCAGCTATTTTATCAGATTATCTTTTTACTAAAACATGTATATTCTGCCAGGTGATTCAAAAACACAATAGGCAGTAGCGCACAATAACAGTTTAACTTTTTAAGGAGTAATAAACAACAATACAACTTAAAAAGATTTTAAAAAAAAATTTCCATCAAATGCAGAGGGCACAAGAATGGCTAAAAGAAAAAAGAAAAGTATTTCTCTAGCATGCACAATCCAGCAAACAGATGGAAGAGTGTGATGCCGTTTTTAATCCTGCTTTTTCCAGATATACTCTCAACACTTCTGTGATCAGGAGCCAATCTTGTGGAAAGGTCTTAAAATACAAGAAGCGTCTTCTTCGGTATTGAAGAAGGAAGCTGTAAAAATATCCCAGATCCTGACAGTTTGGGTTTTTAATTATTAACGCCAGCACTTTTAATTAGTTCTCAAAGCTACTGAAAATCCCTGTATGTTTTAAAACTGGCACTCTCTATTCTCTCTTGCTGATTTTGTCTTTTTCTCACAGCATGGTATATTGAACTGACATTTTCAATAACCATCTATTGAAGAAAGCTCTTATTATCAGGGTATTCAACATAACCATCTTATTATTAGAATCTATTGCAAATGCTGGGGAAAAACTGATTACTGTAAACTAAACCAGTATCTGGATTATTTTTTGTAGTCTATTTGCAAAATATCTGTTATTAAAGTTAATGAATATTAACTCCAGCAATGAGTTACATGTTGTTAGCACCATTATTCTTTTCTCATCAATCTGTTAATTGTAAGAGAAACAAAGCACTGTCTTAAGAAATAGGAAGGATTCCAATTTTGCCTCGGCTAGAGCACACATTTGAAAATTTGAAAACATGTTGTAAATGCTCTTGCAGAATGACTGCTTTCGGTAGCTTTGCAAAATGGCTACCGCAGAGAAGATTGCCAGTTATAATGCCAGCATTGATCTGAATGTTCTGCCACCTTTACCTGCACCACTATTGACTCTTATACTTTTCTTCCATTTTCTAAACTAGTCCTAAAATGCTGCAATCCATTATTTTTATTTTCCAATATAGGTAAATAGATGAAGCTCTATCTGCAGCTCAAAAGTATTCTTAAAAACTAACTATGAGTCTGGAGGCTGATATTTTGCTTTGAAGCATGCCAGCTTTCTATTTTTTGTTTAGTTTTTGTTTGAAAATCAAAGAGTGTTTTTAAAAATGTAAAAATTTGGGTGGGATAGAAAATCTTGCAAGTACTTTGGCATCACACTGAGGCCCCAAACAATGAAGTATTTGCTCCAACTTTAAATAACAGCTATAAAATCCGTACCTTACACACACACACACACACACACACACACACACACACACACACTCCAATCCAGTTGTTTTTATTACCAGAAATAGAACACAAAAAGAAAATCACATACATACCATAATTATAAATAAGGAATTCTTTTTTCAGTGTAAAAAAGTTATCAAAACGATTTGTTTAATATAATAGACGTCATCTTTTCTAGAGAAAATTGTTTCTCTTTTAATCATGTTCTGTCTTTCTACATATGAAAAGAGAACTTGTGAGCAGATATTGATAAGGCCCTCATAAATGGAGACGCAATGAATGCAAATCAATAGGGAGGCTCCTAATTTAAAATAGTTGAGCCATTTTACTAAACACACCAATTCTTTAAAAGTTGCATACCAATGAAACCTCCCTATTAGAATCACAGTTTTTTCGGGGCACCATTTTGATATTACTATTAGTAATGTTCAGATTAATAAAGGTTTCTCAGATTTAAACTTTTCTTTGGAAACTGCTTTAGCCTGTAACAAAACCAGCTGCCAATTACGGTAGTCAGTAATATTTTGACTACGGCAAGCAAGAAATTTTCTTTCTCAGATAAAGCTAAAGAGAAAGGTAATAAATAAATGGTTAAATTAATTGGGCACCTTAGTTTTATGTATTTTGCTGCTTTTATCATTTGACTTACACAAGTCCTTAATTAGCTGCCATATTACAGCAGCCAATAATCTTTAGGGAAGACTTGTGAGGTGGAGGCCACAACATCACTTGCAAAACTTTTAACAAGGCTATCAGAGAGTTGTTTTTGTTCACCTGCGGGGAATTTATAGCTCAGATGGGGAACAGGGGTTTTTCAAATCTCTCATTGGTGCAGCTTGTTATTATGATTCAGTGTCACTCTTTTTAGTGAAACTGTTTCTCCCGTAAAGTTGGTTTGCTTCCCAGTATTCTCTGTCACTTTCACAATCCAATCTTCAACCAAGCTCTGTCAACACAGGGAGGGGAGGATAGGCAGAGGAATCAAAGACCTGGGAACGCCCTGTCAGTGCTGAAACAAAACCGAGAAGAATGTGGTACTACAGCTGCCCCAATCCATGATCCTCGGAAGATCTATTCCTTCCCAGTACTTTCCAATAGACAAACTTCTACCACTTCATTTCAATGGGCCATGTGCTCCGTGAACTGATTTACTACGTGACATAAATCTCATACCTGCCTTTTATTTCTCCCAGCATCTCCATTTTGCAATCTTCTCCCATTCCCCATACCGATTTTCATCTGGTTTCTTTGTCACTTTGGCTTTATTCAGCCATGATGTGATCAGACAAGCAATTTTCAATACTTTTGGAAGAACAGTGTGAAATGCTCCCTAAAGGAACTGTGTACTTTTAAGATTGTGTTTGCATTTAAGAGCTATGGTTTTTTTTTTAAAAAAAAGCCTACCCAGCTTATCATTAACCTTTGTATTATTTTTATGTCTTATCAAATCATTTGTTTCATCTTTTAAATCTCCAGGAAATGTCACAAATTAAAACCCATATGTTGTAAACCAATTATGGAAATAGGCTTTAATTCCCACTCAATGCTGTTTGTATTACTAGCAAGTATATCCATTTGCTCCATTTGTGCAAAATTATCCTTTATACCAGAGCTGGCAAGTTTCAGGAGTAAAATAAATATATCTTCTCTAGCATGTGACTCATTTCGTAAATAACATACCTCTTCATTTAATTACAGGAACCAAGAGTTCTATGCTGATTTTGCAAATATTACAGAATATTACAATTCTGTAACATTTTAAAAAGGGTATCCTAAAATTTATTTCTGTTTTTTTCTCAATTCTCTAGAGATAGCTCTAGGAAAGACATTTGGTCTTTTTTTTAAAGCTGGAACACTAAAAAAAAAATTTAATTGCAAAATAGGTTGCAAATGGTGTCCTATAGTATGTATTTTCATCTGCCGCTCTTTTAACAATACAATCAGAGAAAATTCATATACATGTCTACTTAAAAAGATGATTTATCACTCTTCTAGATAAGCATGCATATGATTATACTCTAAGAATGCAATGACATGTAATCAAAGCTATGATAGCAATAGCAATAGCACTTAGACTTATATACTGCTTCATAGTGCTTTTACAGCTGTCTTTAAATGGTTTACAGAGTCAGCATATTGCCCCAACAATCTGGGTCCTGACATGTAAATACAAGCAGAACTCTTCCAAACTGTGTTGTATCCCTTTTCCACTGTAGATAGCTCCATCCCAGCCTGGTTGAAGCAGAAGATATTGCGGCATGAAGATGCCAGTGTGGCAAAACCAAACTGCATGAGCAGAGTTACATTTGCATTTTTCTGGATCAAATCATTATGACTTTTTCTGAACTTTGCATGCCAGGAGGCCAAAGAATTGATAGATGGGATCTCAAAACCACTGACTGCTATCTTTGAGGACTTCTAGAATGGGCAGGGGGAAGTGCCAGAAAAGCTAACCTTGCTCCAATCGTTGTAAAAGGAATAAAAGTTCACATGGGAAACATAGAAAAACCAGCTAAATGGGAATATTTGGGAAAATCCTAGAAAAGACCATCAAGCAGCAGTTTGCAAACCCTTAGAAACAAATAATATGATTACTAGAAGCCAGTATCAGTTTGTTAAAAATAGGTCATGCCAGAAATTATTTTTTGGGAGAAGAGAGGGTCAAAGTGATTAGACCAGTGGATCAAAGGAATATTATATCCTTAAGAATTCAGCAAGGCTGAATATTTATTGAGTAATTGTATTTTAAATAGAATTAAAGCAAGCATTTCCTCCGTAAAAAGTAAAAAAAAAAAGAGTTCAACAAGGCCTTTGATGCACATACAGTATATAAAGTAGACAGCAACTGGCTCAGTAGTAATATTATGAGAAAGGGATTGGTACACTGGTAGACAACAAATTAAGGAAGAACCAGTAGTATGTGCAGCTGCCAAAAGAGCTAAAGCAATCTTGAACAGTAGATATACAATATGGAGATAGATGAACAGTATAGAGACCACAAGAAATGACAGTACCCATTCCATGCTGCACTGGGCAGATCACACCTAGAATATTATGTCCAATTCTCCAACTCCAACCACAATACAAAAAGGATGCAGATGAATCAGAAAGAAGGCAGCTAATAGTAATAATGACAATGAGGCTCTTGGAGACTAATTCCTATACCGAAAGATTAAAAGAATTGGGTATAATTATCCCAAAGAAAAGAAGCCTAAGGAGAGACACAGTGCAATAGCAGTTTTCCAACACATGAAGAGCTGTCCAAGGAAAAAGATATAGATTTATCCTCCATAGCATCTCAGCATCCAAGAGTAAAACGAAAACTATTGGGAGGAAGTTTTTCAGAAAGAAACCTGAAATAATGAAGAAAGTATTGGTCTGAAGATCTCCAAGAACTTTTCCTACGCTTTTTTTTGGAGGGGTGGCGGGAACCTGCTGTGTTGTCGCCTGCTTCCTAGGGCTGAGAGAGAATGACTGGTCCAAGGTTATCCAGTTAGCCTCATGCATAAGGCAGGCCTAGAACTCGCAGTCACCCGTTTTCTAGCCTGGTGTCTTAACTGATTATGCTTTTACAAAACCCCTTTTTTTAAATGGCTAATATATTTTCTGTCTAATCTCTTCCAAAAGTATCAATGGTATTTAATACAATGATGAAGAAATAAAGATTTATGTTTTTTAAAAAGGAAATATTTGCAAGATTAATATCTAAATTTCACAGGCCTATTCAAAGTCAAACATTTCCTCTTCTTTAGGCCTAACCAAACTTAATTTTTCTCATTTTCTTTTTATTTCTTAGGGTCTCATTCTTAAACACACAGCACATATTGGAGTCAAATTTACTGCTTATATTACATGTTGCTATAATTGTGCATTTTGAATCCTCCTCTCGTTACTGTTGCATGCATATCAACATAATGAACAGATGCTCTAAAAACCTCAGTTTCTTTGATCAATACATGGATTTGTATACGGTTCTCAGGCAATCAGATTCTGCAAATCAGCTTTCAAATATTCTTATTGATTGTTTTGAACGGATTACTGAATTTAACTGAATGCTACCTTTTTTTATTACTGTAACTTTCTTCATATAAAATAACTTGGCCCTTCATTTAGGTTGCTAAGGAAAATACACAGATGATTTACAATTAGTAAATTTTAAAACTAACACTAGTTAAATATATGAGCAATTTTAACAACTAATTTCATATACATATTAATCATTTACATTTCTTCTCTCCTACCAGTATATTGGTATATGTGAAGCAAGCCCAGAAGTCAGAAGAGAAACAGACATTGTGCAATATCGGGGATATTTTTAAATGAAAGGTATTGCTACATTCATTTTTATTTTAAGGAGAACATTTCTTCAAACTTCTTTATTGATACGACAACATAGACCCAAATTACCACCAATCATCGGTGCTTACAGTATGTATGTCAAAACAGGCAGGACGGTAGACATGGCATCACAGTACAAGTTTCAACACTTTTGTATGCGCGCACAACATTATCACAAGCATAAAAGGGATGCAGCTTGCAATGTAACACCATGTCTGCTGTCTGGCCCATTTTTACCTCCCATATAGACGATTATGTCATTCTAATTATTAAAACATTACCCTGTTATTACTCTGGAGTTATCTGAGAGAAATGAATAGTACTACTCTTTCTACAGTATGGAATAAGGAATTAAGAAATAACATGAAAATAAATCACAATTACAGATACAGAAAGATCAGCATCAACACATTTATGATGAACATTTGAATATACCTAGGAAAGCTTTGTACTGCAGGCTAAGACTTCCATATTTGACTTAAGGAGGCCCAGGCAGAAGCCCCTTCTCAAAAGACTAATGATACCCCTGTCCTTTTCCTTGTGCAGGAAGAATGATGAAGGAAGAAGGAAGAAATTGCTCATTTCCTTCTGTGCACGGAAAAAGATAATTCCTTTCTGTTTATACTGGATATGATGGATAATACTCCCCTAGTGGCAATGCTAAGAACAGATGTTAGAAAATGCTAAGGGTTTCATTCATGGTGAGAAAGTGACCATTCTAAATGACATTTAAAATTAATTTTGACTTGTATTTGTGCCAGAATTTAGGGAATCTTATTTATATTGAATTAGAGCCTGTGTGGTACCTAGTCTATGGAATTATCATTCCACTGAGCTCAAATGGCTTCTAGTATAGACTACTTTCACCAAAAATTTAGCATACAGCAAAAGGTGCCAAGGTCAGGTGCCAAGTCCTGCTGGAAAATTGAAGTCAGCATCCCCATAAAGCTCGTCTGTGGAAGGAAGCATGAAGTGCTC
>JANHGD010005025.1:176166-186698 GCA_027560375.1 Imantodes cenchoa | reverse complement strand
ATTGTGGTTATGCAAAAAAAAAAGGGGGGGGGGCGGAGAAAAAATGGGACAAGCATGTATTGCCTTATATGAAGAACAGTCACTGTGAACCTAACAATACAAAATGCCGGGCTGGAGCTACAGGTTCATACAATCATGATTCAACTTTAGCAACATCTGTCAGATGTACAGGCATGCTTTCTTTAAAACACTGAATCCAATTTCAACCTTCTTGAGCAATGACTAAAACAAATACCGTCAAAGGCAGGCCGAAGATCAGATAAACATTTAAAAACAGTCTCACTACTTTTAATCCAGAACTTTGCATTATTATTATCACATAGCTAATGAAGATGAAAATTTAAAGAAAATAGAACAGTCTGCTGTTCTTAGTATGCTTGTCTTCATAGCAATCAACCATTCCTTATACATTATTTTTCTAGTTTCCTTACCAGTCTCATAATTTTACATATGAAGTAGTAACTCCATTTTGCCTTTCTTCGAACACATATTTAGGACAAATAAAAACAGATTTAGCAAAAGATAAATGTAGCATATCCAATTAAAATATAATTACTTGGTGTATCAAAATCATTACATTTTTTTCAAACAATTTATTGGAGCCACGAATATACCACTAACCTAATTAACCTCTTGCTTGCTATCAAGAACCAAGTTAGGTTCACAATACCTTGTTTGCTTCAATGAAGCTATAGATTTTTTAAAAAGCATTAGGTATTTTTTTTTTGCTGGAAACATTTCTTTAACAGCTAAATATGGGAGAATACTCAGTATGCAGCAGTTGCATGTTTCAACTTAATAAATTCCTTCAGGGCAAGTGAAATAAGCATACAGCTATTTATTTTAGAAACTGGACTTCTGCCTAGCAGCAAGGATACGTTTTCCTGTTTCAACCTTAACTGTCTTTAGCGCAGAACAGTGTCCCTGTTCTACAAGGAAGTACACTAGCAGGAAAGACATGTTTGCATATGTGAAAGCCTATTTGAAATCTAACTGCTACAGATAGGCCTCTACATTCTGTTACGAGTGCAGTGAAAAATAAAGCTACAAATGTTCTTTTTAAAACAAGACCAGTATAACTTTTACAGTAATACTGATCTATTTGCTTCCAAATTGCACCATCATGATGAAGTACACATTTTCACTGTGAAAAATGTGGGCTTCTTCTTCACTGCCTTCTCAGCAGAAGTTGGTGTCCCTGTTTAAAAGGAATAGTAAAGATAGCAAAGATTTTTTTTTCCCCTGCAAAGAAAATATTTTAAGAAAATTGTAGTCTTATTTGTATCTCTTTCCCCCTCCGCCCAGATTTAATGCTTTCAAATGTTCAGAGCACTTTGCAAAAAGCATTAATGCATCGATACCATGTACTGTATTATACTTTCAGAATTGTAAGCAGGTTGTATTCTAAAATACAAAAAGAACAGAAACAAAGCATCAATGTTTCAACAATAAGCAACCTTTCCTCTGGCACTCCCAGATCGAAATGTTTGAACCTGTCACATTAGATATAGTACATGCATGCGCTTGCATCTTAAAAGAGGACTGGCTCTTTAAATCAAAGAGAATATGAACCACGTGCACAACTCCATACTTCTGTGGTTGTGTTCCTGGGTGGAAGCTGCACTGCAGTTTTTACTCGCTCTGCATGCAGTTAGTTTTCTCATGCTAAAGTATTAAAGGGAAAAGGTGACATAGGGACGCAAACAAAGCTCACATTATACTGTATCCTATTTCTTGTCAGAGACCGCAAACTGGACAATTCAAATTGCCATACCTGTCTTTAAAGAGCTGACACTTTGGCAAACAAGCAAGAAAAACCAACAAGCATTGTGTAATTGCTGTTTACCCTTTATCTGTGCACTAGGGGGCAACTGCTACTGACTAGCGCTGCTGCAGCTACCATCGCTTCCCTCGTTATTAATGTAGCATTAAATCTATGGATATCATTGAACATCTTCGTTAGCAGAAAATATTTTGCTGATTTTAAAACTTCAAGGAGCCAAGAGTGCAAATAAATACAATAAATATACAGCCCATTCTATTTTCTTCCTAACAACCCAGTAAAAGATCCCTCATGTAGCACTGCAACAACATCCCAACTGCGAAAAACAAGGGCAACAACCACTATTAAAGGCAAAACTGGGTTGTAGCCTCAAGCCAATATCCATTTTCAACATTCTGATCTTCTATATCATCATAACAAAACTAAGGCGCTGAATGAATAGAATTTGTTATTTCGCCTTCCATTAAATCAGGCCTAGGCACTTACAAGCTACTGGTCTGAATTTTAGTAAAGATGCATCCTAGCATCAAATGACAATGCTTTTTTAAAACAATCATCCCAGTACGTGCATCATACAACATACTAAATATTTGCATGAAAACCAGGCAATGCTCTTTAAAAAGAAAGCCAGGTCAGCAAAGGCCTTTTTGCATCAGAGTTAATCTCTGAAGGATATTCATGCCTGTATTTCCCGTGGCACCAAGATAAGGCCAGCTCCTCTACTAGGGGAGTCTGTGATTATTAAATTTGCATAAACATTGTAGAATTTACTGAATTTTCATTTACTGAAAAAAAGGCAACTTCTCTATATCTGGGAGCAATCTGTGTCTCTGTGGAACAAATAACGTTGGTCCCAATTAATGGTATTGTATTTGTTACTTCTAGCAAGATACCACATAGCAGTAATACTAAACATAGCTGAAAGCAGGTCTTATAAATTAAATGTATCAGAGGCAGAATTGAATTGTAGGTATTTTAATCCATGTAGGGTTTTGTAAACATATTTCTGCACGCATTTTCATTCGAAATAAATAGTTATCTTGCACAATCATTTGGAGGGGGGGGTAGAAGAGAACCATTTCATGTGAAAAAGGAGGAAGGAAAAAAAAAGCACTATCTGCTTCATGCTGCAAAAAGTAAATGCCAAAGATTACTGGAGAATTTTCTAGATCTGCAATACTCAGCTGTTCTTTGAAGTCCTGCACTTGCCTTCTCAGCACTGAGCACAGGCATTTCAAATTAAAATGTACCTCATTAAAATACGTTCCTTTTGCTAGATACAAAGAGGCAGGATTTGGTCCTGATATGGCCAATTTGTTCTTCAGAAAAAAAACCCTGATCACAATATATTGCCACTATATCTATATATCTATATCTATATCTATATCTATATCTATCTATCTATCTATCTATCTATCTTCATATTCCAGTATTCCAGGACAAAACACTGCACTTGTATCATGCCTAGGTCCGAGGCCTTAATTTATGCAGAGAAAGACAATGCTTTATCCTACCACTGTGTAGTTTCTTTATATAATCACAATTTGCAAAATGAACTACTAAAACAATGAACCAAATCTTGCTGCAGTGAGGCTCAACCATTATTCCTATACTCCAGCTGATTCATAGTATTAGTGAATTTATGAATCCTCATATTGCTTCCTGATTTATTATTTCATTATTTCTATTTCAGGTGCATGAACTAAAAAGAAAATACAAGACGTGTCCTCTGGGTAATCTAACCCAATTACAAAATAGTTTTCTATATTTAACAAAAGTATGGCTTTTGTCTATCTACCAGTTTTCCAATTACGACAAAACTAGGTCACAGCACACGTCTGATTATATATACCATGTTGAGATATAACAAATATTTTACAATTTTATTTTTTCATCAATATATTTTAAGGTTTTGCTGTCTCAGTAAAACATTACAGAATATTCAAACTTAACCACAGCTAATAATGAAACGCAATATATTGTCAAGGTTTTCACTGCTTTGTTTAAATGGCGATTTCTACTGGTAATTGTTTATAAGTGGAAAAATAGGTACCACTGAAATTCTCAGCCTATTTCCTTATAGCAAATGGCTACCCTCCAATAGAAAATGTTGTCTGAAATAGTCCACATCTATTTTTAGTAATGACTTATAATCTACTACTAAAATATATTGCCCTCCCTAGCAGAGACCAGCTCAACGTTTTAAGATTGTTATTTGAGCTGCATTTAAAAACCCACATATTCCAAATTAAATCAAAATGAAAATTATGCTTGTTGTACAAAGCTGTAGATGTATTTTCTATAGTTTTAGGAACCGGTAATAATTAATTGCAGCGAATTCTATTATATTTTAAAAGGAGCAGTTTCCACAGTTCTTGTGCTTTAGGATTTTATTCAGTTATAAGAATGACTCCAATTATTGCTCTTGTGGTTGTTTTATTGATCAGATAATACTGATTTGACAGCAAGCTAACTAGATAATAGATTTCCTATTTTGTTTTAGATATTTCTGACGAACACTATACAGAACATCCATGATTCAGACATGAGCAACCATGGCATGAAATGTCACAGGATGAGCTACATATTTAGGTGCATTTTTAAAATCAATTTTATAATTGTGCATTTTTAATATTTGAAGCAATGCAAAAAAAGATAAAACCTTACAATGCATGCAGTCTTTCCTAGATCTCTTTATACAGCATTCTGTCTAATATTAATAAAATGATCTCACCTGAAAGGGAAAGATATTGTCAGCTCTGTTCAAACTGTCTTCCATCCAAGATTTTGGAGCAAAAACGGAACTGGGTCGTGCATACTTCGGCAACTGGATATGATTATTTGGAAAATTCTTCTTCAGGGGTGAGATGGAATTCAGGGGTGTTATTCCTCCATTCAGTCCCCTGCGGTGGTCTCGCCCTTGGGACCCACCCCACCCACCACATCCACCACCAGGACTCCATGAGGAAGATGGTGTAGGTGATGGGCTTTGGTAGCTGCTCCATGGAGAGGGTGGTTTGTTAAGATTATTAGCAAGATGAGGCAGTTGATTAAAAGCAGCATTTCTATGTGTAAATGGAGGTGGATGAGGGCTTGCAGGAGACCTCCTCTGTTGTTGATGCTGATTGTGATGATGTTGAAAATGGGGGTGATGAGGGTGGTGCTGAGAGAGGGGTCCAATCTGAGGGGAAAAACTACCCCCAAAACCAGGACTGACATGATGTGGAAAATTCTGAAACAGCAGAGCACCATTATTTGCTGAAGCAGGAGGTACCCCTCCCTGGTGGAAGAAACTCGCATCTTCATTTATTATTGTTGAAGACGAAGGAGCTATAGCTGCTGCTGACCAGTTACTGAAACCAGTCAGAGAAGATGCAGTAGATGTCAGGGGCTGGCTTGAAGTACCTAGCCCTGTAGCCTCTTGATAATCAAATCCTGTTAACACTGGCGATTCTATTCTTATTTTTTCCTTCCCATTGCCATTTTCAGAAGAATTATCCCCCTGGCTTTCTTCAGATTTAGCTTTCTCAGAATCAGGCAGCATGCCTGCTTCCTGACTTTGACTAGGGGAAAGCTGCTGTTTTTCTAGGGAGTCTTGTTTTTCCTGTTGTTGACTTTTCGATTTTTCTGACCCCAGAATCTCATCCTGAATATTATGGGCAGCTGGAGCAGGAAAGAGCCAAGCTGACCCAGCACTACTGCCATTGGCAGCTGTGTTATTTATAAAAGCAGCAGGATTGGGGGCTGCATTTTGATGGTGATGTGGAGGCTGCAGATGTGGATGAAATCTGACTGGAAAAGCTGACTTATTCCCGGTGTTGTTCTGCACTAACACGCCAAACCCGTAATCCCCCATTTATTTTATTTTAGAATCTGAATTCCTCCTGGAAAGAGAAAAAAAAATCTTTAAATGGTTTTCTTCTACTAAAGCAACAGAATAGAAAATATCTTTTTATGACAAAACTTTCTTCCTAACCCACTTGAGATATCTGATTTGGATATTTTTCCTGGATTTCTGTAAGTGAGATCACTTAAAATATTGACATGGGTCAATTTGTGTTCACTTCCTTCTAATAGCCAGAAGGAATGGAAAGTAAATCTTTGGTTAACAAAATAAGAGCTTTCCTTTTTTAAAAAGGAAATACACAAGAATGAAGTGGGGATGAAAGTAAGTTCCAGGGAATTTCTTTAAAAAAAGATATATATAGATATATATAGATATAATATATATTAACTTTCTCGTCTTACCAACTGCCTCAACCTGTTCACGTACACATTAATGAAAAAAAGATACCATGACATCTGGTACTCCTCACTCCTTCACAGCTCCAAAAATATATTTAAATCTGGAATCATTTAATAAATTCTATATAATCTAATATATATCTGTGTTCTACTCTAACAGTCTTTGCTGTGGAAAATGTAAAGATTTTAGCTCAGGATCTCTTTAGGGAAGCAAATTCTAGAAGAGAAACTTCCCTCCCCCCACAACCTGTGCTGCTACTGCCTTTGCCTGTAGGACTATGAATAATATGACTTATGCGGATGCCCTTCTGACAAGGCCTTTCTATCTCGAGAGGAAGGGTGTGAGGATTTGTTCCTTTTTCTGATCTCTAAATATTGGCATTCAGTGAGTGCTGGGTGTATGTGTACAGACTGAGTTGAGCAGGCGAAGGGTGGATTCTTGCTGCTGCTGCTCCTGCTGGCTGGCTGGCTGGGTGGGTTCCTGCTTTTTGAAGCTCGCCTTCTATTATGATCCGAGATATTTACGTGTCCTTCAGATGAATTCTGGCTGCCTGCAGAGGAAAATTTTCACCTCAGAAAATCAGCAGTCAAGTGTCTGGAGGGGGAATGGAGGAAAAATACCCGGACAGCATAAGTTAAGACATTTTTTTTTTAAAGCCATCAGCAGAATAATTTATTGGGCAAAAAAAAAAAAAAAAAACCCGAGAGAAGGGGCTTGGGCTCAAATCCGTATACCGAGAATATCTAAGGCAAGGGAGGGGAAGGCTTCCTTCTGATGAGATTTCTTCGAGGGGGAAGGAAGGAAATACAGGTCTGATGCCGCCCTTGCTCGCTCGCTCTCGCTCTCTCTGAGGTAGGAGCTGGCACCAAAATGGGGATTTCACCATTCACTACCCGCGCAGAGGGGAGGACTTTACCTCTGGAGGGGAGCAGTCTCCGCCGGGGAGGGGACGACGCTGGCGGGGAGCCGGACTCCTCTCTCCCCCATGGGAGCCGGTTTCTCAAGGGAGGAGGGTCACGAGGATCACAGTGGCGAAAGCGCAGGGAAGGGCCGAATCAAGGCTGGCTCTTATGGTGGAGGTGGAGGAGGAGGAGGAGAAGGGTGAGGAAAAGAGGGAAGCGTTGGTGGCGGCGATAGCGGTTCCCAGGGGTCCTGCCTTTCCTCCCACTGCCGATCCTCGGGGGCTGCGACTGCTTCTCCGCCTCGGCTCCTCCCGGCGTCGTTCTTTGCCCCTCATGTAAAACAATCGTCGATCGGGAGGGTGGAGGGAGGCTCCTATTAAATCGCGGAGACGCTGGGCTATTTCTGTCAAATACGCCGGTGCGTCAGCCCGGCCCGGCCGCCTCAGCCACCGCCGCCGTCTCCACAGGACCGAGCCTCCGATCGAAATGACAACCAGCTGGAGAGAGGCAGCGCGACACTTCCGGTACAGAGAAGCTCCGCCCCTCCTCTCTCCCCCCTCCCTTCGCTGCATGAGCCACGCCTCTTCTCCCTTCAGTCGCTAGGACGCCCTTTTCTAGCCAGAAGAGGGACTGCTAGAGTCGGCCTCCCTTTTACATAAGGGCAAATGGGGCGTCGCTGGCGTCCGCCATTCTTGCTTCGGGCAGTTTTCTTTCCTTCAAGAGAAGTGGAGCGGCCATGTTAGGTTAGGTAATGAAGCCACAGAGTCTGTTAAATGTATAGTTTGGTCTAATTTAAGCAACCATTTTTGAGTATGGCAGGCGTGAGCTTTTCATTGGCTAATGGTTTCTGAAAGTCAGTTTATTTGATGGGGTCAGTTTATTTTAAGCACCCTAAGAAGTTTCTGGATATATAAAATTTTGTGATCTGGCAGATCTCAGTCAACGACTTAGATGAATCCTTATTTAAAAAATGTTTAACTGGAATATGACTATGGACATTATCAGTCATCCAGGTCACAGTTGTTACCAGAAAGTCCAGTTGCCTCTTGAAAAAGCACCTTTGGGTTAACTGGAATGTGACATTTTCCTTTGTGATTTTGTAGACCCTCTAAAGAGAGTTACAGAATGTATTATTCACAGCTTGTTGTTTTAACCATTCAGTCTTGTCCGACTCTTGGCGACTTTATAGGCACAGCAGTGGCTTCTTCCTTCCTTAAAGTCTGTCTGAGAAGTCATATAGCCATTATTTCTAGTTGGTTCCCTTTCATCAAACTTCCCCAATCTGATGTTCTCCAAATAAGGTATACCTTCATACCCATTGCTTCTCAATGTAATGGGAACAGAAGTCCCAACAGGTTGGGAAGGCTTCCCGGTAGGGAGGATTATTTCGATTATTAAACCAACCTTAAATTTTTTTAAAAGGATATTGCTTTGTCCATTTTGAAGGCACTGGATTTGTCACACCACGATAAGGCTGGCAACCATGGCATTTCCATACTATGGACTAGCCTGTTTGTATGACATCGCATATATTTATTTCCTCATCCCAGATGCCAAAATGAAGAATCACCGCGGTTAATTTAACCATTCTATAAGTATTACTCTCCTCTTCTTTTCAAGCCATTCTCTCGTTATTAATACCTGCAGTCATCATACATTCAGAATTGACAACTACATCTGTGAAGTCATTAATTTGGCTTTTGTAATGTAGTATTGCTGAATATATGGCTTGGATGTTACATCTACCGATGTTCATCACTTATATTTCAGCACAGGTTTTGTAGCATGCTTAGTTATCCAGTTACAAAAGTTCTAGACTTTATTATCATTACATATAATTGTGGTCTGGCACCTCTTGTTTGCTCCTGTTTGTACAGGAAGTATTAGGCCTTTTTTAGGACAAACTGCATATAAATATCCAAGGTATGCTTTTAGCAAGGCATTTAGCTGCACAGATGACTCTATCCCAAAGGAGAAGTGCCATATTTGATATGAACAAAAATAAGAAAGCTTTTGGGAACAGAAAAGCTTTCAGATAAATACCCTAGTGTTTCTAATCAAGAGACACTATACAGGGTTTTTTCACCTTTTTCTTACCACCCTTTTGTGGATTTTATGTAGGAAGATTACAAATAGAAGAAGACTATGACAGAATCACCAACACAATTTTGTATTGTGATTATACAAAAAAATTCCCACTTAGAAAAATACCTGGCATATTATTTTCCTCTAGGTACATGTGCGTACACATACATACATTGCACATATGATAATGCACACTCTTTATGGAGAAGATCTTAAGTGTAATCCCTATTGTATTAATGAATAAGAAATAATGTGAAAGAGTTTCTGTATAGTCTTTTACTCAAAGTAGCCTTTGAGGCAGCACGAGCAAGTACTGTCTGAGGCAGCTTCCTACACAGTTATTTAGGATTCAATATCAAAGGACGCATTCCTTAGCCTTTTCCACACAGTTCAGTTGAAGTGCCATTTTCCCAATCTTGGCCAGTAGAAAAAAAATATATTGACATGAAATCTGCTGCCCAATTGCTGATCCCTATCCTACCTTAATTATTTCTGTACACTTATTGTCAGTCAACTAATTTCCCTCCAAGATAATAGATGACAAATGCCTAACAGATTGACAAACCTTGAAGCTTCCCCTGAATGGTGTTGGAAGAAAATTCTACATTAACTTCAGTATAGCCAAGAGTAAATGGCTTAAGCCTGTCTCCCTTATGGTCTGGGGATGAGAAAAAGGTCATCTTATGCTAGATTGGCGGGAGGGGGGGCGGGAAGATTGCCAACGCATTTTTGTGCTGTGGTTCAGTGAAAGGGGGAAAGACCTTGCACAGGACCAAATGAAAAAAGTTACATACTTCAAGATGGGGAGCGTTTATTAGAGTCCTGGATTACTGCCAGAGGTGAATGATGTTATTGACTTAGACTCCACCCAAAGGTCATTTTCCAAGTGCTGCTCCTCAGAATCAAATCACTGTGAACTTTCCTGTGCATGAAAATCTCAGAATTCTCCCCTTCTCCTTTGGAAGATCAGTCTGACTTTGAGGGACTGGAGTTTGCAGAGGGGCCTTTTAACTAGGCCATAAGAAGCTAAATCAAGAACCTTATATCCTACATCAAGCCTATACAGGAAGGAGGTTCCTTCCACTCTGCCATATGTTTTCAGTGAATTGTGAAGATTTAAATGCCACATGTGTATAAAAGACCATACTGAACATTTGGTTTAAAAACAGTTCTGAAAAGTCCTTCTTTTTAAAAAATTCAAATACAGCATTGTCCTGACACCAAATGTCACAATTAACCTTAAGGCTATACTGGAAGACAAAGCTGTAATGATAAACAAAATGAACATTTGCTCAGCCTCAGCCGTTTATGGCATTGGTACTGTTTAAAAAACCAATAATGAGGTATTAAGAAAATGGTGATATATTCTACAATACTTGGATCTCCTTTTTTGAAGATAGGAATGACTGTAGCTAGTGACCATAATTTGGGTAAGGAGCTGGTCCTGAAGGATTTTTCAAAGATAATGCTTAGAGGTTCAGCTATGGTTGAGGTGAGCTTTTTTAGGAAATATGCA
>JANHGD010005025.1:53687-64214 GCA_027560375.1 Imantodes cenchoa | reverse complement strand
TCTTTATTGGCCAAGTGTGATTGGATACACAAGGAATTTGTCTTGGTGCATATGCTCTCAGTGTACATAAAAGAAAAAATAAGTTTGTCAAGAATCATAAGATACAACACTTAATGATAGTCCAGGTACAAATAAGCAATCAAATCATATTAGGAACCAGTTAATATAAATTGTAAGGATACAAGCAACAAAGTTATAGTCAGTTAGTGGGAGGAGATGGGTGATAGGAACGATGAGAAGATTGATAGTAGTGCAGACTTAGTAAATAGTTTGACAGAGTTGAGGGAATTATTTGTTTAGTAGAGTGATGGCGTTTGGGAAAAAACTGTTCTTGTGTCTAGTTGTTCTGGTATGCAGTGCTCTATAGCGTCGTTTTGAGGGTAGGAGTTGAAGCAGTTTGTGTCCAGGATGTGAGGGATCTGTAAATATTTTCACGGTCCTCTTTTTAAAAAAATAATCTTAATTTGTTAAAACATTGATTGATGAATTTCAATAGTACATTTTAATCCAATTACTAGAAGAGAAGAAAATGAATGGATGCCACAGGTTGGCGCTGAGGACTGTAGGTGGGCCAGCAAGGGCAGTGGCCAGGTGCTGGGAAGCATGGACAGGTGCTGGGAGTGCAGGATGACTGATAAGGACAACCAGGAGTTATGTTCTATGAAGTATGAGATCCCTGGGATCCTGCACTACATACTGGGACTCTTTGGGAGCAGTGGGAGTAAGTCATGGGAGCAACTTGCAAACTTCCCCACTGCAGGGCTAACTCATTGCTCACTTCAGGAGTTCGATTCTGAGTGGCTCAAGGTTGGCTCAGCCTTCCATCCTTCGAAGGTGGGTAAAATGGGGACCCAGATTGTTGGGAGCAATATACTGATTCCGTAAATCACTGTGGAGCAGTATATAAATCTAAGTGCTATTGCTATTTGCTTGTGGTAGGGAAGGTCGCAAATGGCTTGTTGCAGTGACTGCAGCTTATTGCAATATGGTAATTGTGAGCTGGGCACCCAAGCATCTGGATCATGATTACTTGTGTTCAGGGGCATTGCAATGGCTGAAAGTTTGCAGACTGGTCGCAAGTCCCATTCATTCAGTCCCATTGTAATTTTGAACAGTCACTGAAAGAGCATAACTCAAGGACTACGTATATATCCAAGACAAATTATAAGAATGTAAACTTCAGAATATTGAAGATTGCTTCTTACAACCAGTGAAACAAATACTGCTGATTTACTTGTCTGATATGTCATAGAATCATAGAATCAGAAGAGAGAAGTAATTTTATTATTCACAGCTGATTTTAGACGTTATGAAATTTTGTTCTGTATTTTTCCTTATAGGGTTGTTCATTTTCAGGCACAAGAATAACTTTCTCTTCTGCATTTTGATGGTGACGATGGGCAGGAGCATCAGTTTGTCTCAATGAGCAGAGTATCTGGCCATAATTTTGTTCTGAAAAAGACAGAAACAGTGTATTTATTAAAGCCAAATATTAGTCATTCAGAATACTTTAAATCAGTGAAGTGTCATAGATTGACAAAAGCAATCCATATTTATCATTCTTGTTATAGGCCTTCAATATGATTATAGTGGTACCTTGGTACTCAACTGCTTTGAAACACATTGAATATGGTACTCAATGCATTTGGACACAAGCATTTTATCCCGGTACTCATTTGTTTGGTACTTAATACACAAGCTAGAACTTGTTGTTGGCTGCCTTGTGATTCACTACATTATTCTTTATGGGAAAAATTTGTTCTGTACTCATCATTTTTGGTACTCATTGCACCTCCCAGAACCAATTAACCATTACCAAGCTACCAGAATCAGGGGATACATTTATTTCAGTGCAATTTCCCTGCTTTTTTCTTGCTTGTTTCAGCAGTTTCTTTCCAAGTATCGAGGCATGCACTGGGCTCTGAAACATAATTATCTGATGAGCACAATGACTTCAGCTTTTGGAAAGCATGGGAAGAAGAAATATCAGTGGATGCTGAGACACTTGATAAATGCATTAGGGGTTTTTTAAAAAGAAGAAGAAGAAGAAAATGATCTATTTTTAGTATTTAAACAAGAACTGAAAGGCGAAAAGGGAAACAAACAATGGAGCTTAAATAACATCAAAATACATACATCATACATTGAGAGAATCAAAGCCAGTTGAAAGCATCACCAAATCATTTGCTGCTCCTGAATTCTATAAATACTTGAGATTTATCTGCTGACAGCTGTACATGTTCTACTCTGTATTTGGAATTTGTTTTAGGAGCAAGTCTGCTAAAATCAAGGAATATGCACCAGGACTCCAGGCAAACTGATTATGCATTGCGATTCTTCCAAAGCAAACGCATCATATGAAGCAAATGGAGATCTCACTTTATGATTGGCCTGTCAAAAATGCCTGTTTCTCAGATTGCTTCTATGCTCAAATTTGCCAGCTATAATAACCCAATTTCCTAGAAAAATCAAAGTGTACTCTGCTTTCTGCTTTGTGTATATTATGGCTGTCAGCAGCAGCTACTGTGGATAGAGAAGAAACACAGCCCTCCTAACTCCAGAGGGGGTTTCTGTCTCTAGTTTTAGGAGGCAACAGAATGTCTGGGAGGAAAGACTGATTGAATAGTCATCTGAATTGTTTAATTCCACCCTACAGTCATCTCAGTTGTTTAGTTGTACTCTACGGAGCACTCAGAATATTAACTACTCGTTGACAAAAATTATAGCAACATTTTATGGAAGAAATTGGTGTAATGTTTTTGACAATTTGGTTGAATTTTATATGCTTTTAGGTGCCGTGACTTGCTTCAAGGGCAGAAAACACAGCCACCTTTCTTCAAGTAATTAGGGCAGGGAAGGGAGATTTGACAAATAACAGTCTGCACTGTGTGCTAATTTCTCAATTGACTGAAACATATTTTGCAATATTGTAGGGTATTTAGAGATGCCATTTCTGACAGCTTTATCCATGATGTTACAGGAAGGAAAACCAAACACTTACAGACACTGCTTAATGTCTGTCTACTTGTTCTTCTGCTGCATCTCTAAGATATTCTTTAGCTATAAAGAATTACATGTAAAGCAGCAAAAAAAGTCAAGACTCTTCTACCTGTTTCTGTTATATCTCATTGGAAGTGAAGAATGGTGGTTGCAACAACTGACTGAAAGATCAGCTCTGAAGACAGCCTTTTGGACAATAACATTAATTTCCAATATGCTTCGAAGCACTTTGATCTTTATGAACTCTCAATATGCCTAAAAGACTTAGCTTAATCAAAAAGAGAGAAAGCCCATGTCAAGCAAAATAGGCTTTCGTAATTCTGGTTTGCTGTCAGCTGAGGTTTAGCTGCTTATCTAACAAAATGCATAAGTAAAAAGACATTTTCAGTTTATGACTTTTGACTATGGATTTGTTGACCTGTTCCTTAAATGTTCCCTTGTTTTAAGAATAGAAGCTGAAAGAGGCCTGTGAGGATCTGACCCTGAAGGCCCTTCCTTAGACTGCCGGCCTGCAGAAAACCCCTGTTGAACTGCTGCTAAAAGTAATCTCTGGAGGGTAGCCTCATCAATTGTGATAGGGCCTTCTGAAGCAGCAGGTACCGATGAGATGACCCTTGAGTGATTTTGTCGTTTGGGGCAGCTTCCTGAGCCAGCCTGAGGGAGGGGCGGGGGAAGCCAGCAGGCCCCCACAGATCACCAGCAGCCCTGGGTAATACTAGGCTATCTAGTGTCCTCTGGTCAGAAGGAGGTGGATTGGGGCGATCTTCCAACTCCGAAGAAAAATAGAAGCTGGCAAAATCAGTTGAGGCAGGGCCTGGGATGCCTGGTGGCAGATTTTTTGAAGCCGCTTGTCCCTGCACCAATCAGCTTGCTCCGCTGTCTTCAATCCCCTGGTGGCTCCAGTGGATGGAGTGGTGGTGGGGGATCAGCTGCTTGCTCTTCCTGAACCCTGCACAACGATTTTTGAGGCTTTTTTTCCCCCTCAGATTGTCTGCTGATTTAATTGCATCCACCATTTTGGATTTGGGACGTTCAAAATGGCTGCAAGAAGGGACCATTGAAAAATGGTGGCTGGCGGGAAAATGTGAATCTCTGGGTGCCGACCAGGGCAAGCCCTCAGAGATACAGGCACCTTCATCCCGTCTATGTGACTCAAGCCAGAGCAGGATGGAAAAACCCCTGCCGAAAGATGCAAGAGGCTTGAGCATCTGTGAATGCTGGCGGGCAGAAGGAATGCTCCAGACTCGCCTCCAGCAGCAGAGATACAGTAAGTGGGAATAATAGGGCCCGTGTCATTATTGCTGGGACTGAAGATGGTAGGGAGCTCCAGCCGCCGGAGGTCCTGTGTGGCCACCTGACCTCCTACTGAAGAGCCCACCTGGCTCCAGGAACAAGCTCTCCAAGGCAGACCAGAGCAAGCCAGGGCGGTCTATGCCTGTAGGCAGTAGAGTGGGGAGTATTGTCTTAGTCTCATTCCTGAGGCAGACCCGGGCAAGCCCGAATGGTCAATGCCTGAAGGTTCCTGGTAAATCGGCTACAGGGCCAGGCAGACCAGGACAAGCCCAGATGGTCAATGCCTATGCTGCTTTAATCCCAGCACGAGGGCATGCCTTAGCAGGAGCCAAGGCTCATCTGCTGAGCTCAGATTAAAATCGCTTTTCTGACAGCTTGGGGATCCAAGAAAAAACAAAAGGTAGAGAGGTATTTTTGAAAGTCCTGCTCACAAGATCGATTGCCAAGATCCCAACCTGAATGATGGCTCCACCCATGATGGAGAACAGCTGTGCTTCCTATGTTTGTGTGATACAATAGCATCCCTAGCAGCTACTTATGTTCCCTTGTTGGTTATTTATGCAGATGTCCTAGGAATAAAAGCTTACTCTTTGGTTGGAAGTGATCAGCAGGTCTCTCAGCAGAACAGACTCACAGAAATCAACCAGAAGTGAGGCTGCCTTATAACTCAAGGTCCAGCTCAACATACTTTAGAGAAGATTAATTGGAAACATTCACAATATCATGTTTGGTTAAACAAACTTTTAAATACATCTTTAAACACATGACAGAAAACCAATCAATTACCTTAATCTGATCGTGCCTCTCCCTCCTAAATTCTTGTCACTCTCTTGAATTTGGAGCAGCTATAACACTTAGATTTTTATGGGGAAAAACAACCTTCAAAAGCCAGAAGACTGAAAACCACTCTAATACCAGGTCAACTTAAACTAACATATTTCATTTAAATTATGAACCATAACACTCTAAGACCATTTATAATGTAAGACATTGATGATTACTCCTGGATAGAGCTAAGCCTCACTGAAGTTTAATCTACAGGAAAAATAGTAGAAACTCACTGACAATCAATGTAGTATTATTTCCAATTCTATTTTTATTATTGACCTGTCACGGTAGGCTCCAAATCTAAACACAGCCAGCAGTACAAGGAGAAAAAAAAAACGTTCAACCACATTCATCAGTTATACTTCCCTGTTCTAATCTTCATTCCACCTGTTCTTACACCAGTGGCAGAAGGGGGAAAATCAGGCACTAGAAACCAGAATCCATCTGTATCCATGCTTATAACGTTTCATCTTCCTAATATTAAGAGGAACTCAAGAATTCGATTCTTTTCCTTCATATTCTCTTTTCAAATTGCATCCTAAAATATAGCACAGATCTTAAAGCTACCTTGCTTCTTCCACAACTTTAACACTCCTGGAAAATTTGTAAAGCTGCTTGTGTCATTTGATTGGCTCTCATATGGTTGCTGGCTATGATGGATTTTGAATTGTTTTTCTCCCTGGAAGTAAACCAGGTTTTGTTTTGTTTTGTTTGCATCGTAGATGACATATATCCTGTTTTCTTCCTTTTTTTTTTTCTTTTTTCGGTAGGGGAAAGACAAAATTGTGTGCCTGAACAAACGTCAACTAGCATGCCTCAAGTTTAAGAAATATGTATGTGCTGAATAAGTGATTTCCAGTTAACAGTGAGCCATAAAATGGATGTCTTACTTCAAAATTGGTATCATATATATATAATGCACAGTGCTTGTTATTCCCATTGTAAAATACTGGATCTTTCTGTGCAGGATAGACAACTGTCTTGTGTAGGACATTCTGTGTAAAGCCAACAGTGTGTGGCAGCAGCCAAAAAAGTCAACACAATCCTAGGTTGCATTAACAGAGGAATAGACTCAAGATCATGTGACGTATTAGTACTACTTTATAAAGCCTTAGTAAGACCACACTTAGAAGCCTGCATTCAGTTTTCGTCACCATATTATTAAAAAGATGTAGAGACTCTGGAAAGAATACAGAAAAGAGCAACAAAGATGATTAGGGGGCTGGACCAGGGGTGGGTTCCACTTACCTTTTGCTACCGGTGCGCATTGCGACCGCACACGCACGCACACTCGCTAGGCGCACGTCCTTTTGTGCAATTTCGGCTTTCTGCGCATGCGCAGAGAGCCAAAAATTGCAATTTTTTTTAAAAAGATGGCAGCGCCCACAGCTCAGCAAAGCCGTTGCGCACACAATTATGCAATCAGCGGGCTCCTACCGGAATGGAGATCCAGGGCACACTGGTAGGAACCCACCACTGGGCTGGACATATGAAGAACAGTTGCAAGAATTAGGATTTTCTAGACTAGTGAAAAGAAGGACTAGGAATGACATGACAGCAGCGTTCCAATATTTGAAGAGCTGCCACAAAGAAAAGGGGTCAACATGTTTTCCAAAGCACCAGAAGGCAAGACTAGAAGCAACCTAGAACTAAGGAGAACATTCCTAACAGTGAGAACAATTAACCAGAGGAACAGCTTGCCTTCACAAATCGTGGGTGCTCCATCACTGGAGGCTTTTAAGAAGAGACCGGACAGCCACTTGTCTGGAATTGTACAGGGCAGTGATGGCGAACCTATGGCACGGGTGCCGCAGGTGGCACACGGAGCCATATCTGCCGGCACACGAGCCATTGCTCTAGCTCAGTTCCAACGCGCAGGTGTGCATCAGCCAGCTGACTTTTGGCTTGCATGGAGGCTCTGGGAGGGCATTTTCAGCTTCCAGAGGGCCTCTAGGGGGATGGGGGAGGGCGTTTTTGCCATCCCCAGGCTCCAGGGAAGCCTCTGGAGCCTGGGGAGGGCGAAAAACGGACCTACCCAGGCCCACCAGAAGTTGGGAAACCGGCCATGTCCAGTCATGAGTACCTTTGCAGGGGGAGGCCATTTCCACCCTCCCCAAGCATTAAATTATGGTTGTGGGCACTCGTGCATGCGCAATAACACACATGCACATGATTTCGGCACCTGAGGAAAAAAAGGTTTGCCATCACTGGTATAGAGTCTCCTGCTTGAGCAAGGGGTTGGACTAGAAGACCTCCAATATTAGGCAGTTATATTATGGCTCAGTCTGTCCTTTAGCACTTTTCATTTTATCCCATCAAAGCTGTGAACATAAAAAAAATGTCTTCACTTTCTTAAATTAAAGTCAGTAGCTCTCTGAAAGCTTCAGTACCAGATCTACCTGGGAGTCAATTTCACTGAACCCAGTGAGGCTTAGTTCCAGATTATGCTATTAGGTCCATAGGGAAAAGTTGAAAATTTATGATAAACAAATGAAAGATTAACCTAGAAACCAGTAAGGACAATGTGAAAGAAGCAAGGGAGAAGAATGATGAAGCAGAGAGATGCAAGCCAAAATTGTTCATAAAATGCATTACACTTCCAAAAGGTGTAGAATAGGAAGAGGTCAATCAAGGACACTGCAGCAGAACATCCAAACATTGGGGAGCTGCAGTGAATTTTATTTTCCTAGCAGCATGTACTGGGTAAGGCTTTGTGGGAGGAAAGATGCCTTTGCCTGCCATAATTCTTGCCTTTGATTCAGCAATATCCATGTAGCTCACATGATTTGGAGTCAGTTTCCATGGGATTTATATGATTCATGCTAATGGCATCTCTTGCTATTTTTTAAGCTATTGGACTTCCTGAAAAGAGGTCTGACAAAAAGTATACATGGACTGGGATACCGAGACACACAAAACTGATTTAGTTTGCTAACTGAGACATCTATCCAGCATGAGGTACTCTAAGCAGGCCTTGAAACAGGTTAGCTTTTGGCCCAGTTTTACACAGCATAGATTAACTTGAAGATTAACATCAGACCAACAATCAAGTAAGCAATACCCCAATCAAGAAACTGCTAAAGAAGCCAACAGTAAACAGTCCAACAAAGTATCTAAGACCAACAACAACACTGACAGGGCAAGCCTCTAGGACAAGGGTGTCAAACTGGCGGCCTGTGGGCTGGATGTGTCACATGCAGGCCATACCCACCCCAGCTCCACCAAGGGAGAAAATGTTGTGAAATGTCTCCTGACGGCAACATGACACCATGGGTTTGACACCTGTGCTCTAGAATATAAAGCTTGATAGAAAACTGCATTTCTCACTAGCACTGATGATGTTACCTAGTTTGAGTGATGAAATGTCTGCAAGAAAACAAGCAAGCTCAGAGAGCACCAAGGACCCCTCATCTCAACCCTTGAGCCATCAATACTTTCCTTTACTGGTTGCACAGCCATCTATGTGCAGATTCCTAAGCTATCTTAGTTAACAGCTTGCTAAAAATAATCTGCCATGCCTGACAGGCCAAAGCCAAAATGCAGTTCATCGAACAAGAGGTCTAAGGAAAGTTGACAAACAAGATCTACGATGATTGTACCCAGCATCTGGAAATCAGAGTTGGTAAGTTTAACACTGTCTTTTATGAGCCACTTAACAATATTAGCGTCCTGAAATTTACATCATTTAAAAAAATCTTCCATGCCAATTGCCTTCCTAACATTTCAAGACATGATACATTATGAATTGTTTTGTGCACCCTGAACTGCATGGCTGTCTATGAGCATGAAAATTTTGATTTTCCCCACACCTACTATTTATAATAATTGCATAAATCTGGCTATAAGTAATTGGTACAGTATATTGTTAAGAAAAAAGGACAAAGTTGTGTAAGCGTCCTTCACAACTTGTTTGCTGTGTTAATGCAATGTCTTTTTCATTATCTTCTGTAAGACAGGCACAAGAGAATTCTACCAGAACCTGTTTAATTATCAGAGTAAATGTACTTTTAATGATTGCATAACTCTGTACCTTGTAGCTCTATACAGTGAGAAAGCAAAATACATTTGGAACATGCAGTAAATTTCCTGGAAAGACTTTTAGGTGTTAATTACTGTATATTGAACTACAATATAGCTGAGCTATATAAACTCAAACCCTTTGCTGACAACTTAGTGTTCATCTGGATTTCTGCAGCCCTGTTTTGATAGCCCTAAGCTACAGATATTTAAAAAGACAATCCTACTATAGTCAGAGCTGAATGTTCACTCAGCTCTGAACTGGGGATAAATTCTATTGAACAGAATTTCTGAGAAGAAAACACATAAAATCACATAAGACAAGTATGCCTTGGATCCATTCAGTCTACAAACTAGAACATAAAAATGGAATAATTAAGGCCGAAACTTTGGGGATTTTGAAACGATCAAAGATTGATGGTAATATTTATGTAACTCATTGACTTGGCTCCTGATTTTATTGCTTCTACACCTTTGTATAATTTTTTTAATGAGTTACAAGGTTTCTGCCTTGCTTTCTGTCTGCATTCAGTGTGCAGATAATTCTGGCCCAAGCTCTCAGGCTTTGTTTAGGCTTTATTTCATAAACAGATTGGTCCTAAATATAAAATACCTTCGACCAGGGGTGAAATGCCCATCAGTTCGGGCGTGCCTGCCGGTGGTCAGAGAGCTGGTAGCAACGGCAGTGCAAGATTTCACCCACCCGCCCAGATGCCGCCATTTGGGTTCTTTCACCCTCTGCGCATGGGCAAAGTGTTCTGCTCATGCGCAGAGGGTAAAAGAACCCCTATGGTGGCATTCAGGCAGGTGGGTGAAGCCTCGCGCTGCCATCACTACCGGTTCCCTGATCACCAGCAGGCACGCCCGAACCGGGAACATTTCACCCCTGGACCAGATGTTTTGTATTCTGAGCTTTTAAACTCGTACTGGAGCCCATCTTCAGATAACTTCTCTGTAGCAGAGTGTAAGCTGTTCGGCATGTGGTATTTATAGCGCCTGTTGTATGTGGCTTTTTTAGATATCTATGGATATTCTCAATCATCTAGTCCCAAAAGAGCTTTTTCAAGAGGCAACTGGACTTACTTGTTTTTATTTGAAGACGTTTCGCTTCTCATCCAAGAAGCTTCTTCAACTCTTACTGGATGCTGGGGAATGGAAGGATTTATATTCCTTGCAGACACTTGGTCATTTGTATTCTTTTAGAGAGTCATTGAGACCACTTGGCTTTTTAGATGTTGATCGGGGTGTGTTGATGGCTGGCTTTTAAGTCTTTGCTATCACTAACAGAGGAATAGAATCAAGAACACGCAAGGTGTTAATACCACTTTACAATGCCTTGGTAAGGCCACACTTGGAATACTGCATTCAGTTTTGGTCGCCATGATGTAA